>JBBPBR010001674.1:0-15553 GCA_037974775.1 Cicer pinnatifidum
ATGACACAAACTCACCTATTGGAAGCTCAAGATTGGTTAAAAACCCTAATTGGACAAGAATATGCCTAGGAAGGACGAAAATGACCTAAATGTTAATCCAATGACACAAATGAACTTATTGGATGCAAAAGATTGGTTTAAAACCCTAATTGGACAAGAATAAGCCCAGGGAGGGTGAAAATGACCTAATTGATCATCCAATGACACAAACACACCTATTGGATGCACAAGATTGGTTAAAAACCCTAATTGGACAAGAATATGCCTAGGGAGGACGAAAATGACCTAAATATTAATTCAATGACACAAACAAAGTTATTAGATGCACAAGATTGGTTAAAAACCTTATTTGGACAAGAATAAGCCTAGGGAGGACAAAAATGACCTAATTGATCATCCAATGACACAAACACACCTATTGGATGCACTAGATTGGTTAAATACCCTAATTGGACAAGAATATGCCTAGGGAGGACGAAAATGACCTAAATATTAATTCAATGACACAATCAAAGTTATTGGATGCACAAGATTGGTTAAAAACCGTAATTGGACAAGAATAAGCCTAGGGAGGACGAAAATGACCTAATTGATCATCCAATGACACAAACACACCTATTGGATGCACAAGATTGGTTAAAAACCCTAATTGAACAAGAATATGCCTAGGGAGGACGAAAATGACCTAAATGTTAATCCAATGACACAAATGAACTTATTGGATGCACAAGATTGGTTAAAAACCCTAATTGGGCAGGAATAAGCCTAGGAAGGACGAAAATGACCTAATTGATCATCCAATGACACAAACACACCTATTGGATGCACAAGATTGGTTAAAAACCCTAATTGGACAAGAATAAGCCTAGGGAGGACGAAAATGACCTAATTCATCATCCAATGACACAACCACACCTATTGGATGCACAAGATTGGTTAAAAACCCTAATTGGACAAGAATATACCTAGGGAGGACGAAAATGATCTAATTGATCATCCAATGACACAAACACACCTATTGGATGCACAAGATTGGTTAAAAACCATAATTGTACAAGAATAAGCCTAGGGAGGACGAAAATGACCTAATTGATCATCCAATGACACAAACACACCTATTGGATGCACAAGATTGGTTAAAAACCCTAATTGGACAAGAATATGCCTAGGGAGGACGAAAATGACCTAAATATTAATTCAATGACACAAACAAACTTATTGGATGCACAAGATTTGTTAAAAACCCTAATTGGACAAGAATAAGCCTAGGGAGGACGAAAATGACCTAATTGATCATCCAATGACACAAACACACCTATTGGAAGCACAAGATTGGTTAAAAACCCTAATTGGGCAAGAATATGCCTAGCGAGGACGGATATGACCTAAATGTTAATCCAATGACACAAATGAAGTTATTGGATGCACAAGATTGGTTAAAAACCCTAATTGGACAAGAATAAGCCTAGGGAGGACGAAAATGACCTAATTGATCATCCAATGACACAAACACACCTATTGGATGCACAAGATTGGTTAAAAACCCTAATTGGACAAGAATATGCCTAGGGAGGACGAAAATGACCTAAATATTAATTCATTGACACAAACAAACTTATTGGATGCACAAGGTTGTATAAAAATCCTAATTGGACAAGAATAAGCCTAGGGAGGACGAAAATGACCTAAATGTTAATCCAATGACACAAATGAACTTATTGCATGCACAAGATTGGTTGAAAACCCTAATTGGACAAGAATAAGACTAGGGAGGACGAAAATGACCTAAATGCTAATCCAATGACACAACTCAACTTATTGGATGCACAAGATTGGTTAAAAACCCTAATTGGGCAAGAATAAGCCTAGGGAGGACGAAAATGACCTAATTGATCATCCAATGACACAAACACACCTATTGGATGCACAAGATTGGTTAAAAACCCTAATTGGACAAGAATAAGCCTAGGGAGGACGAAAATGACCTAATTGATCATCCATTGCCACAAACACACCTATTGGATGCACAAGATTGGTTAAAAACCCTAATTCGACAATAATATGCCGAGGGAGGACGAAAATGACCTAAATTGATTATCCAATGACACAAACACACCTATTGGATGCACAACATTGGTTAAAAACCTTAACTAGACAAGAATATGCCTAGGGATGGCGAAAATGACCTAATTGATCATCCAATGACACAAACACACCTATTGGATGCACAAGATTGGTTAAAAACCCTAACTGGACAAGAATATGCCCAAGGAGGACGAAAATGACCTAATTGATCATCCAATGACACAAACACACCTATTGGATCCACAAGATTGGTTAAAAACCCTAGTTGGACAAGAACATGCCTAGGGAGGACGAAAATGACCTAATTGATCATCCAATGACACTAATGAACTTATTGGATGCACAAGATTGGTTAAAAACCCTAATTGGACAAGAATAAGCCTAGGGAGGACGAAAATGACCTAATTGATCATCCAATGAAACAAACACACCTATTGGATGCACAAGATTGGTTAAAAACCCTAATTGGACAAGAATAAGCCTAGGGAGGACGAAAATGACCTAATTGATCATCTAATGACACAAACACACCTATTGGATGCACCAGATTGGTTAAAAACCCTAATTGGACAAGAATAAGCCTAGGGAGGACGAAAATGACCTAATTGATCATCCAATGACACAAACACACCTATTGGATGCACAAGATTGGTTTAAAACCCTAGTTGGACAAGAATATGCCTAGGGAGGACGAAAATGACCTAATTGATCATCCAATGACACAAACACATCTATTGGATGCACAAGATTGGTTAAAAACCCTAATTGGACAAGAATATGCCTAGGGAGGACGAAAATGACCTAATTGGTCATCCAATGACACAAACACACCTATTGGATGCACAAGATTGGTTAAAAACCCTAATTGGACAAGAATAAGCCTAAGGAGGACGAAAATAACCTAATTGATGAACCAATGACACAAACACACCTATTGGATGCACAAGATTGGTTAAAAACCCTAATTGGACAAGAATAAGCCTAGGGAGGACGAAAATGACCTAATTGATCATCCATTGCCACAAACACACCTATTGGATGCACAAGATTGGTTAAAAACCCTAATTGGGCAAGAATATGCCTAGGGAGGACGAAAATGGCCTAATTGATCATCCAATTACACAAACACACCTATTGGATGCACAAGATTGGTTAAAAACCCTAATTGGACAAGAATAAGCCTAGGGAGGACGAAAATGACCTAAATGTTAATCCAATGACACAACTCAACTTATTGGATGCACAAGATTGGTTAAAAACCCTAATTGGACAAGAAAAAGCCTACGGAGGACGAAAATGACCTAATTGATCATCCAATGACACAAACTCGCCTATTGGATGCACAAGATTGGTTAAAAACCCTAATTGGACAAGAATAAGCCTAGGGAGGACGAAAATGACCTAATTGATCATCCATTGCCACAAACACACCTATTGGATGCACAAGATTGGTTAAAAACCCTAATTGGACAAGAATATGCCTAGGGAGGACGAAAATGACCTAATTGATCATCCAATGACACAAACACGCCTTGTGGATGCACAAGATTGGTTAAAAACCCTAATTGGACAAGAATAAGCCTAGGGAGGACGAAAATGACCTAATTGATCATCCATTGCCACAAACACACCTATTGGATGCACAAGATTGGTTAAAAACCCTAGTTGGACAAGAATATGCCTAGGGAGGACGAAAATGACCTAATTGATCATCCAATGACACAAATGAACTTATTGGATGCACAAGATTGGTTAAAAACCCTAATTGGACAAGAATACGCCTAGGGAGGATCAAAGTGACCTAATTGATCATCCAATGAGATAAACACACCTATTGGATGCACAAGATTGGTTAAAAACCCTAATTGGACAAGAATATGCCTAGGGAGGACGAAAATGACCTAATTGATCATCCAATGACACAAACACTCCTATTGGATGCACAAGATTGGTTAAAAACACTAATTGGACAAGAATATGCCTAGGGAGGACGAATATGATCTAAATGTTAATCCAATAACACAAATGAACTTATTGGATGCACAAGATTGGTTAAAAACCCTAATTGGACAAGAATAAGCCTAGGGAGAACGAAAATGACCTAATTGATCATCCAACGACACAAACACACCTATTGGATGCACAAGATTGGTTAAAAACCCTAATTGGACAAGAATATGCCTAGGGAGGACGGATATGACCTAAATGTTAATCCAATGACACAAATGAACTTATTGGATGCACAAGATTGGTTAAAAACCCTAATTGGACAAGAATAAGCCTAGGGAGGACGAAAATGACCTAATTGATCATCCTATGACACAAACACACCTATTGGATGCACAAGATTGGTTAAAAACCCTAATTGGACAAGAATATGCCTAGGGAGGACCAAAATGACCTAAATATTAATTCAATGACACAAACAAAGTTATTGGATGCACAAGATTGGTTAAAAACCCTAATTGGACAAGAATAAGCCTAGGGAGGACGAAAATGACCTAATTGATCATCCAATGACACAAACACACCTATTGGATGCACAAGATTGGTTAAAAACCCTAACTGGACAAGAATAAGCCCAGGGAGGACGAAAATGACCTAATTGATCATCCATTGCCACAAACACACCTATTGGATGCACAAGATTGGTTAAAAACCCTAATTGGACAAGAATATGCCTAGGGAGGATGAAAATGACCTAATTGGTCATCCAATGACACAAACACACCTATTGGATGCACAAGATTGGTTAAAAACCCTAATTGGACAAGAATAAGCCTAGGGAGGACGAAAATGACCTATTTGATCATCCATTGCCACAAACACGCCTATTGGATGCACAAGATTGGTTAAAAACCCTAATTGGACAAGAATAAGCCTAGGGAGGACGAAAATGACCTAATTGATCATCCATTGCCACAAACACACCTATTGGATGCACAAGATTGGTTAAAAACCCTAATTGGACAAGAATAAGCCTAGGGAGGACGAAAATGACCTAATTGATCATCCATTGACACAAACACACCTATTGGATGCACAAGATTGGTTAAAAACCCTAATTGGACAAGAATATGCCTAGGGAGGACGAAAGTGACCTAATTGATCATCCAATGACACAAACACACCTATTGCATGCACAAGATTGGTTAAAAACCCTAATTGGACAAGAATATGCCTAGGCAGGACGAAAATGACCTAAATATTAATTCAATGACATAAACAAACTTGTTGGATGCACAAGATTGGTTAAACACCCTAATTGGACAAGAATAAGCCTAGGGAGGACGAAAATGACCTAATTGATCATCCAATGACACAAACACACCTATTGGAAGCACAAGATTGGTTAAAAACCCTAATTGGACTTGAATATGCCTAGGAAGGACGAAAATGACCTAAATGTTAATCCAATGACACAAATGAACTTATTGGATGCAAAAGATTGGTTAAAAACCTTATTTGGACAAGAATAAGTCTAGGGAGGACGAAAATGACCTAATTGATCATCCAATGACACAAACACACCTATTGGAAGCACAAGATTGGTAAAAAACCCTAATTGGACAAGAATATGCCTAGGGAGGACGAAAATGACCTAAATATTAATTCAATGACACAATCAAAGTTATTGGATGCACAAGATTGGTTAAAAACCCTAATTGGACAAGAATAAGCATAGGGAGGACGAAAATGACCTAATTGATCATCCAATGACACAAGATTGGTTAAAAACCCTAATTGGACAAGAATATGCCTAGGGAGGACGAAAATGACCTAAATGTTAATTCAATGACACAATCAAAGTTATTGGATGCACAAGATTGGTTAAAAACCCTAATTGGACAAGAATAAGCCTAGGGAGGACGAAAATGACCTAATTGATCATCCAATGACACAAACACACCTATTGGATGCACAAGATTGGTTAAAAACCCTAATTGGACAAGAATAAGCCTAGTGAGGACGAAAATGACCTAATTGATCATCCAATGACACAAACACACGTATTGGAAGCACAAGATTGATTAAAAACCCTAATTGGACAAGAATAAGCCTAGGGAGGACGAAAATGACCTAATTGATCATCCAATGACACAAACACACCTATTGGATGCACAAGATTGGTTAAAAACCCTAATTGGACAAGAATAAGCCTAGGGAGGACGAAAATAACTTAATTGACCATCCAATGACACAAACACAAGATTGGTTAAAAACCCTAATTGGACAAGAATAAGCCTAGGGAGGACGAAAATGACCTAATTGATCATCCAAAGACACAAACACATCTATTGGATGCACAAGATTGGTTAAAAACCCTAGTTGGACAAGAATATACCTAGGGAGGACGAAAATGACCTAATTGATCATCCAATGACACAAACACACCTATTGGATGCACAAGATTGGTTAAAAACCCTAATTGGACAAGAATATGCCTAGGGAGGACGAAAATGACCTAATTGATCATCCAAAGACACAAACACACTTATTGGATGCACAAGATTGGTTAAAAACCCTAATTGGACAAGAATATGCCTAGGGAGGACGAAAATGACCTAAATGTTAATCCAATGACACAAATGAACTTATTGGATGCACAAGATTGGTTAAAAACCCTAATTAGAGAAGAATAAGCCTAGGGAGGACGAAAATGACCTAATTGATCATTCAATGACACAAACACACCTATTGGATGCACAAGATTGGTTAAAAACCCTAATTAGACAAGAATAAGCCTAGGGAGGACGAAAATGACCTAATTGATCATCCAAAGACACAAACACATCTATTGGATGCACAAGATTGGTTAAAAACCCTAGTTGGACAAGAATATACCTAGGGAGGACGAAAATGACCTAATTGATCATCCAATGACACAAATGAACTTATTGGACGCACAAGATTGGTTAAAAACCCTAATTGGACAAGAATAAGCCTAGGGAGGACGAAAATGACCTAATTGATCATCCAATGACACAAACACACCTATTGGAAGCACAATATTGGTTAAAAACCCTAATTGGACAAGAATATGCCTAGGGAGGACGAAAATGACCTAAATGTTAATCCAATGACACAAATGAACTTATTGGATGCACAAGATTGATTAAAAACCCTAATTGGACAAGAATAAGCCTAGCGAGGACGAAATTGACCTAATTGATCATCCAATGACACAAACACACCTATTGGATGCACAAGATTGGTTAAAAACCCTAATTGGACAAGAATATGCCTAGGGAGGACGAAAATAACCTAATTGATCGTCCAATGACACAAACACACCTATTGGATGCACAAGATTGGTTAAAAACCCTAATTGGTCAAGAATAAGCCTTGACAGGACGAAAATGACCTAATTGATCATCCAATGACACAAACACACCTATTGGATGCAAAAGATTCGTTAAAAACCCCAATTGGACAAGAATATGCCTAGGGATGACGAAAATGACCTAATTGATCATCCAATGACACAAACACACCTATTGGATGCACAAGATTGGTTAAAAACCCTAATTGGACCAGAATATGCCTAGGGAGGACGAAAATGACCTAAATATTAATTCAATGAAAAAACAAACTTATTGGATGCACAAGATTGGTTAAAAACCCTAATGGGACAAGAATATGCCTAGGGAGGACGAAAATGACCTAAATGTTAATCCAATGACACAAATGAACTTATTGGATGCACAAGATTGGTTAAAAACCCTAATTGGAAGGGAATAAGCCTAGGGAGGACGAAAATGACCTAATTGATCATCCAATGACACAAACACACCTATTGGATGCACAAGATTCGTTCAAAACCCTAATTGGACAAGAATAAGCCTAGGGTGGACGAAAATGACCTAATTGATCATCCAAAGACAGAAACACATCTATTGGATGCACAAGATTGGTTAAAAACCCTAGTTGGACAAGAATATACCTAGGGAGGACGAAAATGACCTAATTGATCATCCAATGACACAAATGAACTTATTGGATGCACAAGATTGGTTAAAAACCCTAATTGGACAAGAATAAGCCTAGGGAGGACGAAAATGACCTAATTGATCATCCAATGACACAAACACACCTATTGGATGCACAAGATTGGTTAAAAACCCTAATTGGACAAGAATAAGCCTAGTGAGGACGAAAATGACCTAATTGATCATCAAATGACACAAACACACCTATTCGAAGCACAAGATTGGTTAAAAACACTAGTTGGACAAGAATATGCCTTGGGAGGACGAAAATGACCTAATTGATCATCCAATGACACAAATGAACTTATTGGATGCACAAGATTGGTTAAAAACCCTAATTGGACAAGAATAAGCATAGAAAGGACGAAAATGACCTAATTGATCATCCAATGACACAAACACACCTATTGGATGCACAAGATTGGATAAAAACCCTAATTGGATAAGAATATGCCTAGGGAGGACGAAAATGACCTAATTGATCATCCAATGACACAAACACACCTATTGGATGCACAAGATTGGTTAAAAACCCTAATTGGACAAGAATATGCCTAGGGAGGTCGAAAATGACCTAATTGATCATCCAATGACACAAACACACCTATTGGATGCACAAGATTGGTTAAAAACCCTAATTGGACAAGAATATGCCTAGGGAGGACGAAAATGACCTAAATATTAATTCAATGACACAAACAAAGTTATTGGATGCACAAGATTGGTTAAAAACCCTAATTGGACAAGAATAAGCCTAGGGAGGACGAAAATGACCTAATTGATCATCCAATGACACAAACACACCTATTGGATGCACAAGATTGGTTAAAAACCCATGTTGGACAAGAATATGCCTAGGGAGGACGAAAATAACCTAATTGATCATCCAATGACACAAATGAACTTATTGGATGCACCAGATTTGTTAAAAACCATAATTGGACAAGAATAAGCCTAGGAAGGACGAAAATAACTTAATTGATTATCCAATGACACAAACACACCTATTGGATGCACAAGAATGGTTAAAAACCCTAATTGGACAAGAATATGCCTAGGGAGGACGAAAATGACCTAAATATTAATTCAATGACACAAACAAAGTTATTGGATGCACAAGATTGGTTAAAAACCCTAAATGGACTAGAATATGCCTAGGGAGGACGAATATGACCGAATTGATCATCCAATGAAACAAAAACACCTATTGGATGCACAAGATTGGTTAAAAACCCTAATTGGACAAGAATAAGCCTAGGGAGGACGAAAATGACCTAATTGATCATCCAATGACACAAACACACCTATTGGATGCACAAGATTGGTTAAAAACCCTAATTGGACAAGAATAAGCCTAGGGAGGACGAAAATGACCTAATTGATCATCCAATGACACAAACACACCAATTGGATGCACAAGATTGGTTAAAAACCCTAGTTGGACAAGAACATGCCTAGGGAGGACGAAAATGACCAAAATATTAATTCAATGACACAAACAAAGTTATTGGATGCACAAGATTGGTTAAAAACCCTAATTGGACAAGAATAAGCCTAGGGAGGACGAAAATGACCTAATTGATCATCCAATGACACAAACACACCTATTGGATGCACAAGATTGGTTAAAAACCCTAATTGGACAAGAATAAGCCTAGGGAGGACGAAAATGACCTAATTGATCATCCAATGACACAAACACACCTATTGGATGCACAAGATTGGTTAAAAACCCTAATTGGACAAGAATAAGCCTAGGGAGGACGAAAATGACCTAATTGATCATCCAATGACACAAACACATCTATTGGAAGCACAAGATTGGTTAGAAACCCTAGTTGGACAAGAATATGCCTAGGGAGGACGAAAATGACCTAATTGATCATCCAATGACACAAATGAACTTATTGGATGCACAAGATTGCTTAAAAACCCTAATTGGACAAAAATAAGCATAGAAAGGACGAAAATGACCTAATTGATCATCCAATGACACAAACACACCTATTGGATGCACAAGATTGGTTAAAAACCCTAATTGGACAAGAATAAGCCTAGGGAGGACGAAAATGACCTAATTGATCATCCAATGACACAAACACACCTATTGGATGCACAAGATTGGTTAAAAACCCTAATTGGACAAGAATAAGCCTAGGGAGGACGAAAATGACCTAATTGATCATCCAATGACACAAACACACCTACTGGATGCTCAAGATTGGTTAAAAACCCTAATTGGACAAGAATAAGCCTAGGGAGGACGAAAATGACCTAATTGATCATCCAATGACACAAACACACCTATTGGATGCACAAGATTGGTTAAAAACCCTAGTTGGACAAGAATATGCCGAGGGAGGACTAAAATGACCTAAATATTAATTCAATGACACAAACAAAGTTATTGGATGCACAAGATTGGTTAAAAACCCTAATTGGACAAGAATAAGCCTAGGGAGGACGAAAATGACCTAATTGATCATCCAATGACACAAACACACCTATTGGATGCACAAGATTGGTTAAATACCCTAATTGGACTAGAATATGCCTTGGGAGGACGAAAATGACCTAAATATTAATTCAATGACATAAACAAAGTTATTCGATGCACAAGATTGGTTAAAAACCCTTATTGGACAAGAATAAGCCTAGGGAGGACGAAAATGACCTAATTGATCATCCAATGACACAAACACACCCATTGGATGCACAAGATTGGTTAAAAACCCTAATTGGACAAGAATAAGCCTAGGGAGGACGAAAATGACCTAATTGATCATCCAATGACACAAACACACCTATTGGATGCACAAGATTGGTTAAAAACCCTAATTGGACAAGAATAAGCTTAGGGAGGACGTAAATGACCTAATTGATCATCCAATGACACAAACACACCTATTGGATGCACAAGATTGGTTTAGAACCCTAGTTGGACAAGAATATGCCTAGGGAGGACGAAAATGACCTAATTGATCATCCAATGACACAAATGAACTTATTGGATGCACAAGATTGGTTAAAAACCCTAATTGGACAAGAATAAGCCTAGGGATGACGAAAATGACCTAATTGATCATCCAATGACACAAATGAACTTATTGCATGCACAAGATTGGTTAAAAACCCTAATTGGACAAGAATAAGCCTAGGGAGGACGAAAATGACCTAATTGATCATCCAATGACACAAACACACCTATTGGATGCACAAGATTGGTTAAAAACCCTAATTGGACAAGAATAAGCCTAGTGAGGACGAAAATGACCTAATTGATCATCATATGACACAAACACACCTATTGGATGCACAAGATTGGTTAAAAACCCTAATTGGACAAGAATATGCCTAGGGAGGACGAAAATGACCTAAATATAAATTCAACGACACAAACAAAGTTATTGGATGCACAAGATTGGTTAAAAACCCTAATTGGACAAGAATAAGCCTAGGGAGGACGAAAATGACCTAATTGATCATCCAATGACACAAACACACCTATTGGATGCACAAGATTGGTTAAAAACCCTAATTGGACAAGAATAAGCCTAGGGAGGACAAAAATGACCTAATTGATCATCCAATAACACAAACACACCTGTTGGATGCACAAGTTTGGTTAAAAACCCTAATTGGACAAGAATAAGCCTAGGGAGGACGAAAATGACCTAATTGATCATCCAATGACACAAACACACCTATTGGATGCACAAGATTGGTTAAAAACCCTAATTGGACAAGAATAAGCCTAGGGAGGACGAAAATGACCTAATTGATCATCCAATGACACAAACACACCTATTGGATGCACAAGATTGGTTAAAAACCCTAGTTGGACAAGAATATGCCTAGGGAGGACGAAAATGACCTAATTGATCATCCAATAACACAAACACACCTATTGGATGCACAAGATTGGTTAAAAACCCTAATTGGACAAGAATATGCCTAGGGAGGACGAAAATGACCTAAATATTAATTCAATGACACAAACATAGTTATTCTATGCACAAGATTGGTTAAAAACCCTAATTGGACAAGAATAAGCCTAGGGAGGACGAAAATGACGTAATTGATCATCCAATGAGACAAACACACCTATTGGATGCACAAGATTGGTTAAAAACCTTAATTGGACAAGAATAAGCCTAGGGAGGACGAAAATGACCTAATTGATCATCCAATGACACAAACACACCTATTGGATGCACAAGATTGGTTAAAAACCCTAATTGGACAAGAATAAGCCTAGTGAGGACGAAAATGACCTAATTGATCATCCAATGACACAAACACACCTATTGGAAGCACAAGATTGGTTAAAAACCCTAGTTGGACAAGAATATGCCTAGGGAGGACGAAAATGACCTAATTGATCATCAAATGACACAAATGAACTTATTGGATGCACAAGATTGGTTAAAAACCCTAATTGGACAAGAATAAGCATAGAAAGGATGAAAATGACCTAATTGATCATCCAATGACACAAACACACCTATTGGATGCACAAGATTGGTTAAAAACCCTAATTGGACAAGAATATGCCTAGGGAGGACGAAAATGACCTAAATGTTAATCCAATGACGCAAATGAACTTATTGGATGCACAAGATTGGTTAAAAACCCTAATTGGACAAGAATAAGCCTATGAAGGACGAAAATAACCTAATTGATCATCCAATGACACAAACACACCTATTGGATGCACAATATTGGTTAAAAACCCTAATTGGACAAGAATAAGCCTAGGGAGGACGAAAATGACCTAGTTGATCATCCAATGACACAAACACACCTATTGGATGCACAAGATTGGTTAAAAACCCTAATTGGACAAGAATAAGCCTAGGGAGGACGAAAATGACCTAATTGATCATCCAATGACACAAACACACCTATTGGATGCACAAGATTGGTTAAAAACCCTAATTGGACAAGAATAAGCCTAGTGAGGACGAAAATGACCTAATTGATCATCCAATGACACAAACACACCTATTGGAAGCACAAGATTGGTTAAAAACCCTAGTTGGACAAGAATAAGCCTAGGGAGGACGAAAATGACCTAATTGATCATTCAATGTTACAAACACACCTATTGGATGCACAAGATTGGTTAAAAACCCTAATTGGACAAGAATAAGCCTAGGGAGGACGAAAATGACCTAATTGATCATCCAATGACACAAACACACCTATTGGATGCACAAGATTGGTTAAAAACCCTAATTGGACAAGAATAAGCCTAGTGAGGACGAAAATGACCTAATTGATCATCCAATGACACAAACACACCTATTGGATGCACAAGATTGGTTAAAAACCCTAATTCGACAAGAATAAGCCTAGGGAGGACGAAAATGACCTAATTGATCATCCAATGACACAAACACACCTATTGGATGCACAAGATTGGTTAAAAACCCTAATTCGACAAGAATAAGCCTAGGGAGGACGAAAATGACGTAATTGATCATTCAATGACACAAACACACCTATTGGATGCACAAGATTGGTTAAAAACCCTAATTGGATAAGAATAAGCCTAGGGAGAACAAAAATGACCTAAATGTTAATCCAATGACACAACTCAACTTATTGGACGCACAAGATTGGTTAAAAACCCTAATTGGACAAGAATAAGCGTAGGGAGGACGAAAATGACCTAAATATTAATTCAATGACACAATCAAAGTTATTGGATGAACAAGATTGGTTAAAAACCCTAATTGGACAAGAATAAGCCTAGGGAGGACGAAAATGACCTAATTGATCATCCAATGACACAAACACACCTATTGGATGCACAAGATTGGTTAAAAACCCTAATTGGACAAGAATAAGCCTAGGGAGGACGAAAATGACCTAATTGATCATCCAATGACACAAACACACCAATTGGATGCACAAGATTGGTTAAAAACCCTAATTGGACAAGAATAAGCCTAGGGAGGACGAAAATGACCTAATTGATCATCCAATGACACAAATGAACTTATTGGATGCACAAGATTTAATAAAAACCCTAATTGGACAAGAATAAGCCTAGGGAGGACGAAAATGACCTAATTGATCATCCAATGACACAAACACACCTATGGGAAGCACAAGATTGGTTAAAAACCCTAGTTGGACGAGAATATGCCTAGGGAGGACGAAAATGACCTAATTGATCATCCAATGACACAAATGAACTTATTGGATGCACAAGATTGGTTAAAAACCCTAATTGGACAAGAATAAGCATAGAAAGGACGAAAATGACCTAATTGATCATCCAATGACACAAACACACCTATTGGATGCACAAGATTGGTTTAAAACCCTAGTTGGACAAGAATATGCCTAGGGAGGACGAAAATGACCTAATTGATCATCCAATGACACAAATGAACTTATTGGATGCACAAGATTGGTTAAAAACCCTAATTGGACAAGAATAAGCCTAGGGAGGACGAAAATGACCTAAACGTTAATCCAATGACACAACTCAACTTATTGGATGCACAAGATTGGGTAAAAACCCTAATTGGACAAGAATAAGCCTAGGCAGGACGAAAATGACCTAATTGACCATCCAATGACACAAACACACCTATTGGATGCACAAGATTGGTAAAAAACCCTAATTGGACAAGAATAAGCCTAGGGAGGACGAAAATGACCTAATTGATCATCCAATGACACAAACACACCTATTGGATGCACAAGATTGGTTTAAAACCCTAATTGGACAAGAATAAGCCTAGTGAGGACGAAAATGACCTAATTGATCATCCAATGATACAAACACACCTATTGGAAGCACAAGATTGGTTAAAAACCCTAATTGGACAAGAATATGCCTAGGGAGGACGAAAATGACCTAAATGTTAATCCAATGACACAAATGAACTTATTGGATTCACAAGATTGGTTAAAAACCCTAATTGGACAAGAAGAAGCCTAGGAAGGACGAAAATGACCTAATTGATCATCCAATGACAAAAACACACCTATTGGATGCACAAGATTGGTTAAAAACCCTAATTGGACAAGAATATTCCTAGGGAGGACGAAAATGACCTAAATATTTATTCAATGTCACAATCAAAGTTATTGGATGCACAAGATTGGTTAAAAACCCTAATTGGACAAGAATAAGCCTAGGGAGGACGAAAATGACCTAATTGATCATCCAATGACACAAGCACACCTATTGGATGCACAAGATTGGTTAAAAACCCTAATTGGACAAGAATAAGCCTGGTGAGGACGAAAATGACCTAATTGATCGTCCAATGATACAAACACACCTATTGGATGCACAAGATTGGTTAAAAACCCTAATTGGACAAGAATAAGCCTAGGGAGGACGAAAAGGACCTAATTGATCATCCAATGACACAAACACACCTATTGGATGCACAAGATTGGTTAAAAACCCTAATTGGACAAGAATAAGCCTAGGGAGGACGAAAATGACCTAA
>JBBPBR010001675.1:0-48863 GCA_037974775.1 Cicer pinnatifidum
TTTGTGTCATTGGATGATCAATTAGGTCATTTTCGTCCTCCCTAGGCTTATTCTTGTCCAATTAGGGTTTTTAACCAATCTTGTGCATCCAATAAGTTCATTTGTGTCATTCGATGAACAATTAGGTCATTTTCGTCCTCCCGAGGCATATTCTTGTCCAACTAGGGTTTTAAACCAATCTTGTGCATCCAATAGGTGTGTTTGTGTCATTGGATGATTAATTAGGTCATTTTCGTCCTCCCTAGGCATATTCTTGTCCAACTAGGGTTTTAAACCAATCTTGTGCATCCAATAGGTGTGTTTGTGTCATTGGATGAACAATTAGGTCATTTTCGTCCTCCCTAGGCATATTCTTGTCCAACTAGGGTTTTAAACCAATCTTGTGCATCCAATAGCTGTATTTGTGTCATTGGATGATCAATTAGGTCATTTTCGTCCTCCCTAGGCTTATTCTTGTCCAATTAGGGTTTTTAACCAATCTTGTGCATCCAATAGGTGTGTTTGTGTCATTGGATGATCAATTAGGTCATTTTCGTCCTCACTAGGCTTATTCTTGTCCAATTAGGGTTTTAAACCAATCTTGTGCATCCAATAGGTGTGTTTGTGTCATTGGATGAACAATTAGGTCATTTTCGTCCTCCCTAAGCTTATTCTTGTCCAATTAGGGTTTTTAACCAATCTTGTGCATCCAATAACTTTGATTGTGTCATTGAATTAACATTTAGGTCATTTTCGTCCTCCCTAGGCATATTCTTGTCCAATTAGGGTTTTTAACCAATCTTGTGTCATTGGATGATCAATTAGGTCATTTTCGTCCTCCCTATGCTTATTCTTGTCCAATTAGGGTTTTTAACCAATCTTGTGCATCCAATAACTTTGATTGTGTCATTGAATTAATATTTAGGTCATTTTCGTCCTCCCTAGGCATAATCTTGTCCAATTAGGGTTTTTTACCAATCTTGTGCTTCCAATAGGTGTGTTTGTGTCATTGGATGATCAATTAGGTCATTTTCGTCCTCCCTAGACTTATTCTTGTCCAAATAAGGTTTTTAACCAATCTTTTGCATCCAATAAGTTCATTTGTGTCATTGGATTAACATTTAGGTCATTTTCGTCCTTCCTAGGCATATTCAAGTCCAATTAGGGTTTTTAACCAATCTTGTGCTTCCAATAGGTGTGTTTGTGTCATTGGATGATCAATTAGGTCATTTTCGTCCTCCCTAGGCTTATTCTTGTCCAATTAGGGTGTTTACCCAAACTTGTGCATCCAACAAGTTTGTTTATGTCATTGAATTAATATTTAGGTCATTTTCGTCCTGCCTAGGCATATTCTTGTCCAATTAGGGTTTTTAACCAATCTTGTGCATGCAATAGGTGTGTTTGTGTCATTGGATGATCAATTAGGTCACTTTCGTCCTCCCTAGGCATATTCTTGTCCAATTAGGGTTTTTAACCAATCTTGTGCATCCAATAGGTGTGTTTGTGGCAATGGATGATCAATTAGGTCATTTTCGTCCTCCCTAGGCTTATTCTTGTCCAATTAGGGTTTTTAACCAATCTTGTGCATCCAATAGGTGTGTTTGTGTCATTGGATGATCAATTAGGTCATTTTCGTCCTCCCTAGGCTTATTATTGCCCAATTAGGGTTTTTAACCAATCTTGGGCATCAATTAAGTTGAGTTGTGTCATTGGATTAGCATTTAGGTCATTTTCGTCCTCCCTAGGCTTATTCTTGTCCAATTAGGGTTTTTAACCAATCTTGTGCATCCAATAAGTTCATTTGTGTCATTGGATTAACATTTAGGTCATTTTTGTCCTCCCTAGGCATATTCTTGTCCAATTAGGGTTTTTAACCAATCTTGTGCATCCAATAGGTGTGTTTGTGTCATTGGATGATCAATTATGTCATTTTCGTCCTCCCTAGGCTTATTCTTGTCCAATTAGGGTTTTTAACCAATCTTGTGCATCCAATAAGTTGAGTTGTGTCATTGGATTAACATTTAGGTCATTTTCGTTCTCCCTAGGCATATTCTTGTCCAATTAGGGTTTTTAACCAATCTTGTGCATCCAAAAGTTCATTTGTGTTATTGGATTAACATTTAGGTCATATTCGTCCTCCCTAGGCATATTCTTGTCCAATTAGGGTTTTTAACCAATCTTGTGCATCCAATAGGTGTGTTTGTGTCATTGGATGATCAATTAGGTCATTTTCGTCCTCCCTAGGCTTATTCTTGTCCAATTAGGGTTTTTAACCAATCTTGTGCATCCAATAGGTGTGTTTGTGTCATTGGATGATCAATTAGGTCATTTTCGTCCTCCCTAGGCTTATTCTTGTCCAATTAGGGTTTTTAACCAATCTTTTGCATCCAGTAGGTGTGTTTGTGTCATTGGATGATCAATTAGGTCATTTTCGTCCTTCCTAGGCTTATTCTTGTCCAATTAGGGTTTTTAACCAATCTTGTGCATCCAATAAGTTCAAATGTGTCATTTAATGATCAATTAGGTCATTTTCGTCCTCCCTAGGCATATTCTTGTCCAACTAGGGTTTTTAACCAATCTTGTGCATCCAATAGGTGTGTTTGTGTCATTGGATGATCAATTAGGTCATTTTCGTCCTCCCTAGGCTTATTCTTGTCCAATTAGGGTTTTTAACCAATCTTGTGCATCCAATAGGTGTGTTTGTGTCATTGGATGATCAATTAGGTCATTTTCGTCCTCCCTAGGCTTATTCTTGTCCAATTAGGGTTTTTAACCAAACTTGTGCATCCAACAGGTGTGTTTGTGTTATTGGATGATCAATTAGGTCATTTTTGTCCTCCCTAGGCTTATTCTTGTCCAATTAGGGTTTTTAACCAATCTTGTGCATCCAATAGGTGTGTTTGTGTCATTGGATGATCAATTAGGTCATTTTCGTCCTCCCTAGGCTTATTCTTGTCCAATTAGGGTTTTTAACCAATCTTGTGCATCCAATAGGTGTGTTTGTGTCATTGGATGATCAATTAGGTCATTTTCGTCCTCCCTAGGCTTATTCTTGTCCAATTAGGGTTTTTAACCAATCTTTTGCATCCAATAGGTGTGTTTGTGTCATTGGATGACCAATTAGGTCATTTTCGTCCTCCCAAGGCATATTCTTGTCCAATTAGGGTTTTTAACCAATCTTGTGCATCCCATAGGTGTGTTTGTGGCAATGGATGATCAATTAGGTCATTTTCGTCCTCCCTAGGCTTATTCTTGTCCAATTAGGGTTTTTAACCAATCTTGTGCATCCAATAGGTGTGTTTGTGTCATTGGATGATCAATTAGGTCATTTTCGTCCTCCCTAGGCTTATTCTTGTCCAATTAGGGTTTTTAACCAATCTTGTGCATCCAACAAGTTTGTTTGTGTCATTGAATTAATATTTAGGTCATTTTCGTCCTCCCTATGCATATTCTTGTTCAATTAGGGTTTTTAACCAATGTTGTGCATCCAATAGGTGTGTTTGTGGCAATGGATGATCAATTAGGTCATTTTCGTCCTCCCTAGGCTTATTCTTGTCCAATTAGGGTTTTTAACCAATCTTGTGCATCCAATAGGTGTGTTTGTGTCATTGGATGATCAATTAGGTCATTTTCGTCCTCCCTAGGCTTATTCTTGTCCAATTAGGGTTTTTAACCAATCTTGTGCGTCCAATAAGTTTGTTTGTTTCATTGAATTAATATTTAGGTCATTTTCGTCCTCCCTAGGCATATTCTTGTCCAATTAGGGTTTTTAACCAATCTTGTGCATCCAATAGGTGTGTTTGTGTCATTGGATGATCAATTAGGTCATTTTCGTCCTCCATAGGCTTATTCTTGTCCAATTACGGTTTTTAACCAATCTTGTGCATCCAATAAGTTGAGTTGTGTCATTGGATTAACATTTAGGTCATTTTCGTCCTCCCTAGGCTTATTCTTGTCCAATTAGGGTTTTTAACCAATCTTGTGCATCCAATAAGTGTGTTTGTGTCATTGGATGATCAATTAGGTCATTTTCGTCCTCCCTAGGCATATTCTTGTCCAACTAGGGTTTTAAACCAATCTTGTGCATCCAATAAGTGTGTTTGTGTCATTGGATGATCAATTAGGTCATTTTCGTCCTCTCTAGTCTTTTTCTTGTCCAATTAGGGTTTTTAACCAATCTTGTGCATCCAATAGGTGTGTTTGTGTCATTGGATGATCAATTAGGTCATTTTCGTCCTCCCTAGGCTTATTCTTGTCCAATTAGGGTTTTTAACCAATCTTGTGCATCCAATAGGTGTGTTTGTGTCATTGGATGATCAATTAGGTCATTTTCGTCCTCCCTAGGCTTATTCTTGTCCAATTAGGGTTTTTAACCAATCTTGTGCATCCAATAAGTTCATTTGTGTCATTGGATGATCAATTAGGTCATTTTCGTCCTTCCTAGGCATATTCTTGATCAACTAGGGTTTTAAACCAATCTTGTGCATCCAATAGGTGTGTTTGTGTCATTGGATGATCAATTAGGTCATTTTCGTCCTCCCTAGGCTTATTCTTGTCCAATTAGGGTTTTTAACCAATCTTGTGCATCCAATAGGTGTGTTTGTGTCATTGGATGATCAATTAGGTCATTTTCGTCCTCCCTAGGCTTATTCTTGTCCAATTAGGGTTTTTAACCAATCTTGTGCATCCAATAGGTGTGTTTGTGTCATTGGATGATCAATTAGGTCATTTTCGTCCTCCCTAGGCTTATTCTTGTCCAATTAGGGTTTTTAACCAATCTTGTGCATCCAATAGGTGTGTTTGTGTCATTGGATGATCAATTAGGTCATTTTCGTCCTTTCTATGCTTATTTTTGTCCAATTAGGGTTTTTAAGCAATCTTGTGCATCCAATAAGTTCATTTGTGTCATTGGATGATCAATTAGGTCATTTTCGTCCTCCCTAGGCATATTCTTGTCCAACTAGGGTTTCTAACCAATCTTGTGCTTCCAATAGATGTGTTTGTGTCATTGGATGATCAATTAGGTCATTTTCGTCCTCCCTAGGCTTATTCTTGTCCAATTAGGGTTTTTAACCAATCTTGTGCATCCAATAGGTGTGTTTGTGTCATTGGATGATCAATTAGGTCATTTTCGTCCTCCCTAGGCTTATTCTTGTCCAATTAGGGTTTTTAACCAATCTTGTGCATCCAATAGGTGTGTTTGTGTCATTGGATGATCAATTAGGTCATTTTCGTCCTCCCATGACTTATTCTTGTCAAATTAGGGTTTTTAACCAATCTTGTGCATCCAATAACTTTGTTTGTGTCATTGAATTAATATTTAGGTCATTTTCGTCCTCCCTAGGCATATTTTTGTCCAATTAGGGTTTTTAACCAATCTTGTGCATCCAATAGGTGTGTTTGTGTCATTGGATGATCAATTAGGTCATTTTCGTCCTCCCTAGGCTTATTCTTGTCCAATTAGGGTTTTTAACCAATTTTGTGCATCCGATTAGTTTGTTTGTGTCATTAAATTAATATGTAGGTTATTTTCTTCCTCCCTAGGCATATTCTTGTCCAATTAGGGTTTTTAACCAATTTTATGCATCCAATAGGTGTGTTTGTGTCATTGGATGATCAATTAGGTCATTTTCGTCCTCCCTAGGCTTATTCTTGTCCAATTAGGGTTTTTAACCAATCTTGTGCATCCAATAGGTGTGTTTGTGTCATTGGATGATCAATTAGGTCATTTTCGTCCTCCTTAGGCATATTCTTGTCCAATTAGGGTTTTTAACCAATCTTGTGCATCCAATAAGTTGAGTTGTGTCATTGGATTAACATTTAGGTCATTTTCGTCCTCCCTAGGCTTATTCTTGTCCAATTAGGGTTTTTAACCAATCTTGTGCATCCAATAAGTTCATATGTGTCATTGGATTAACATTTAGGTCATTTTCGTCCTCCCTAGGCATATTCTTGTCCAATTAGGGTTTTTAACCAATCTTGTGCATCCAATATGTATGTTTGTGTCATTGGATGATCAATTAGGTCATTTTCGTCCTCCCTAGGCTTATTCTTGTCCAATTAGGGTTTTTAACCAATCTTGTGCATCCAATAGGTGTGTTTGTGTCATTGGATGATCAATTAGGTCATTTTCGTCCTTCCTAGGCTTATTCCTGCCCAATTAGGGTTTTTAACCAATCTTGTGCATCCAATAAGTTCATTTGTGTCATTGGATTAACATTTAGGTCATTTTCGTCCTCCCTAGGCATATTCTTGTTCAATTAGGGTTTTTAACCAATCTTGTGCATCCAATAGGTGTGTTTGTGTCATTGGATGATCAATTAGGTCATTTTCGTCCTCCCTAGGCTTATTCTTGTCCAATTACGATTTTTAACCAATCTTGTGCATCCAATAACTTTGATTGTGTCATTGAATTAATATTTAGGTCATTTTCGTCCTCCCTAGGCATATTCTTGTCCAATTAGGGTATTTAACCAATCTTGTGCATCCAATAGGTGTGTTTGTGTCATTGGATGATCAATTAGGTCATTTTTGTCCTCCCTAGGCTTATTCTTGTCCAAATAAGGTTTTTAACCAATCTTGTGCATCTAATAACTTTGTTTGTGTCATTGAATTAATATTTAGGTCATTTTCGTCCTCCCTAGGCATATTCTTGTCCAATTAGGGTTTTTAACCAATCTTGTGCATCCAATAGGTGTGTTTGTGTCATTGGATGATCAATTAGGTCATTTTCACCCTCCCTAGGCTTATTCTTGTCCAATTAGGGTTTTAAACCAATCTTTTGCATCCAATAAGTTCATTTGTGTCATTGGATTAACATTTAGGTCATTTTCGTCCTTCCTAGGCATATTCTTGTCCAATTAGGGTTTTTAACCAATCTTGGGCTTCCAATAGGTGAGTTTGTGTCATTGGATGATCAATTAGGTCATTTTCGTCCTCCCTAGCCTTATTCTTGTCCAATTAGGGTTTTTAACCAATCTTGTGCATCCAACAAGTTTGATTATGTCATTGAATTAATATTTAGGTCATTTTCGTCCTCCCTAGGCATATTCTTGTCCAATTAGGGTTTTTAACCAATCTTGTGCATGCAATAGGTGTGTTTGGGTCATTGGATGATCAATTAGGTCACTTTCGTCCTCCCTAGGCATATTCTTGTCCAATTAGGGTTTTTAACCAATCTTGTGCATCCAATAGGTGTGTTTGTGGCAATGGATGATCAATTAGGTCATTTTCGTCCTCCCTAGGCTTATTCTTGTCCAATTAGGGTTTTTAACCAATCTTGTGCATCCAATAGGTGTGTTTGTGTCATTGGATGATCAATTAGGTCATTTTCGTCCTCCCTAGGCTTATTCTTGTCCAATTAGGGTTTTTAACCAATCTTGTGCATCCAATACGTTCATTTGTGTCATTGGATTAAAATTTAGGTCATTTTCGTCCTCCCTAGGCATATTCTTGTCCAATTAGAGTTTTAGACCAATCTTGTGCATCCAATAGGTGTGTTTGTGTCATTGGATGATCAATTAGGTTATTTTCGTCCTCCCTAGGCTTATTCTTGTCCAATTAGGGTTTTTAACTACTCTTGTGCATCCAATAAGTTCATTTGTGTCATTGGATGATCAATTAGGTCATTTTCGTCATCCCTAGGCTTATTCTTGTGCAATTAGGGTTTTTAACCAATCTTGTGCATCCAATAGGTGTGTTTGTGTCATTGTATGATCAATTAGGTCATTTTCGTCCTCCTTAGGCTTATTCTTGTCCAATTAGAGTTTTTAACCAATCTTGTGCATCCAATAAGTTGAGTTGTGTCATTGGATTAACATTTAGGTCATTTTCGTCCTCCCTAGGCTTATTCTTGTCCAATTAGGGTTTTTAACCAATCTTGTGCATCCAATAGGTGTGTTTGTGTCATTGGATGATCAATTAGGTCATTTTCGTCCTCCCTAGGCTTATTCTTGTCCAATTAGGGTTTTTAACCAATCTTGTGCATCCAATAGGTGTGTTTGTGTCATTGGATGATCAATTAGGTCCTTTTCGTCCTCCCTAGGCATATTCTTGTCCAATTAGGGTTTTTAACCAATCTTGTGTATCCAATAAGTTGAGTTGGTCATTGGATTAACATTTAGGTCATTTTCGTCCTCCCTAGGCTTATTCTTGTCCAATTAGGGTTTTTAACCAATCTTGTGCATCCAATAAGTTCATTTGTGTCATTGGATTAACATTTAGGTCATTTTCATCCTGCCTAGGCATATTCTTGTCCAATTAGGGTTTTTAACCAATCTTGTGCATCCAATAGGTGTGTTTGTGTCATTGGATGATCAATTAGGTTATTTTCGTCCTCCCTAGGCTTATTCTTGTCCAATTAGGGTTTCTAACCAATCTTGTGCATCCAATAGGTGTGTTTGTGTCATTGGATGATCAATTAGGTCATTTTCGTCCTCCCTAGGCTTATTCTTGCCCAATTAGGGTTTTTAACCAATCTTGTGCATCCAATAAGTTGAGTTGTGTCATTGGATTAGCAATTAGGTCATTTAGGTCATTATCAATGTTAATCCAATCTTGTGCATCCAATAGGTGTGTTTGTGTCATTGGATGATCAATAAGGTCATTTTCGTCCTCCCTAGGCTTATTCTTGTCCAATTAGGGTTTTTAACCACTCTTGTGCTTCCAATAGGTGTGTTTGTGTCATTGGATGATCAATTAGGTCATTTTCGTCCTCCCTAGGCTTATTCTTGTCCAATTAGGGTTTTTAACCAATCTTGTGCATCCAACAAGTTTGTTTATGTCATTAAATTAATATTTAGGTCATTTTCGTCCTCCCTAGGTATATTCTTGTCCAATTAGGGTTTTTAACCAAACTTGTGCATCCAATAGGTGTGTTTGTGTCATTGGATGATCAATTAGGTCATTTTCGTCCTCCCTAGGCTTATTCTTGTCCAATTAGGGTTTTTAACCAATCTTGTGCATCCAATAGGTGTGTTTGTGTCATTGGATGATCAATTAGGTCATTTTCGTCCTCCCTAGGCTTATTCTATCCAATAAGTTCATTTGTGTCATTGGATGATCAATTAGGTCATTTTCGTCCTCCTTAGGCATATTCTTGTCCAACTAGGGTTTTTAACCAATCTTGTGCATCCAATAAGTTCATTTGTGTCATTGGATGATCAATTAGGTCATTTTCGTCCTCCCTAGGCATATTCTTGTCCAACTAGGGTTTTTAACCAATCTTGTGCATCCAATAGGTGTGTTTGTGTCATTGGATGATCAATTAGGTCATTTTCGTCCTCCCTAGGCTTATTCTTGTCCAATTAGGGTTTTTAACCAATCTTGTGCATCCAATAGGTGTGTTTGTGTCATTGGATGATCAATTAGGACATTTTCGTCCTCACTAGGCTTATTCTTGTCCAATTAGGGTTTTTAACCAATCTTGTGAATCCAATAGGTGTGTTTGTGTCATTGGATGATCAATTAGGTCATTTTCGTCCTCCCTAGGCTTATTCTTGTCCAATTAGGGTTTTTAACCAATCTTGTGCATCCAATAGGTGTGTTTGTGTCATTGGATGATCAATTAGGTCATTTTTGTCCTCCCTAGGCTTATTCTTGTCCAATTACAGTTTTTAACCAATCTTGTGCATCCAATAGGTGTGTTTGTGTCATTGGATGATCAATTAGGTCATTTTCGTCCTCCCTAGGCTTATTCTTGTCCAATTAGGGTTTTTAACCAATCTTGTGCATCCAATAGGTGTGTTTGTGTCATTGGATGATCAATTAGGTCATTTTCGTCCTCCCTAGGCTTATTCTTGTCCAATTAGGGTTTTTAACAAATCTTGTGCATCCAATAAGTTCATTTGTGTCATTGGATGATCAATTAGGTCATTTTCGTCCTCACTAGGCTTATTCTTGTCCAATTAGGGTTTTTAACCAATCTTGTGCATCCAATAGGTGTGTTTGTGTCATTGGATGATCAATTAGGTCATTTTCGTCCTCCCTAGGCTTATTCTTGTCCAATTAGTGTTTTAACCAATCTTGTGCATCCAATAGGTGTGTTTGTGTCATTGGATGATCAATTAGGTCATTTTCGTCCTCCCTAGACTTATTCTTGTCAAATTAGGGTTTTTAACGAATCTTGTGCATCCAATAACTTTGCTTGTGTCATTGAATTAATATTTAGGTCATTTTCGTCCTCCCTAGGCATATTCTTGTCCAATTAGGGTTTTTAACCAATCTTGTGCATCCAATAGGTGTGTTTGTGTCATTGGATGATCAATTAGGACATTTTCGTCCTCCCTAGGCTTATTTTTGTCAATTTAGGGCTTTTAACCAATCTTGTGCATCCAATAAGCTCATTTGTGTCATTGGATTAACATTTAGGTCATTTTCGTCCTCCCTAGGCATATTCTTGTCCAATTAGGGTTTTTAACCAATCTTGTGCTTCCAATAGGTGTGTTTGTGTCATTGGACGATGAATTAGGCCATTTTCGTCCTCCCTAGGCTTATTCTTGTCCAATTTGGGTTTTTAAGCAAACTTGTTCATCCAATAACTTTGTTTGTGTCATTGAATTAATATTTAGGTCATTTTCGTCCTCCCTAGGCATATTCTTGTCCAATTAGGGTTTTTAACCAATCTTGTGCATCCAATAGGTGTGTTTGTGTCATTGGATGATCAATTAGGTCATTTTCGTTCTCCCTAGGCTTATTCTTGTCCAATTAGGGTTTTTAACCAATCTTGTGGATCCAATAGGTGTGTTTGTGTCATTGGATGATCAATTAGGTCATTTTCGTCCTCCTTAGGCTTATTCTTGTCCAATTAGGGTTTTTAACCAATCTTGTGCATCCAATAGGTGTGTTTGTGTCATTGGATGATCAATTAGGTCATTTTCGTCCTCCCTTGGCATATTCTTGTCCAATTAGGGTTTTTAACGAATCTTGTGCATCCAATAGGTGTGTTTGTGTCATTGGACGATCAATTAGGTCATTTTCGTCCTCCCTAGGCTTATTTTTGTCCAATTAGGGTTTTTAACCAATCTTGTGCATCCAATAGGTGTGTTTGTGTCATTGGACGATCAATTAGGTCATTTTCGTCCTCCCTAGGCTTATTCTTGTCCAATTAGGGTTTTTAACCAATCTTGTGCATCCAATAGGTGTGTTTGTGTCATTGGATGATCAATTAGGTCATTTTCGTCCTCCCTAGGCTTATTCTTGTCCAATTAGGGTTTTTAACCAATCTTGTGGATCAAATAGGTGTGTTTGTGTCATTGGATGATCAATTAGGTCATTTTCTTCCTCCCTAGGCTTATTCTTGTCCAATTAGGGTTTTTAACCAATCTTGTGCATCCAATAGGTGTGTTTGTGTCATTGGATGATCAATTAGGTCATTTTCGTCCTCCCTAGGCTTATTCTTGTCCAATTAGGGTTTTTAACCAATCTTGTGCATCCAATAACTTTGATTGTGTCATTGAATTAATATTTAGGTCATTTTCGTCCTCCCTAGGCATATTCTTGTCCAATTAGGGTTTTTAACCAATCTTGTGCTGCCAATAGTTGTGTTTGTGTCATTGGATGATCAATTAGGTCATTTTCGTCTTTCCTAGGCATATTCTTGTCCAATTAGGGTTTTTAACCAATCTTGTGCATCCAATAAGTTCATTTGTATCATTGGATTATCATTTAGGTCATTTTCGTCCTCCCTAGGCATATTCTTGTCCAATTAGGGTTTTTAACCAATCTTGTGCTTCCAATAGGTGAGTTTGTGTCATTGGATGATCAATTAGGTCATTTTCGTCCTCACTAGGCTTATTCTTGTCCAATTAGGGTTTTTAACCAATCTTGTGCATCCAATAGGTGTGTTTGTGTCATTGGATGATCAATTAGGTCATTTTCGTCCTCCCTAGGCTTATTCTTGTCCAATTAGGGTTTTTAACCAATCTTGTGCATCCAATAAGTTCATTTGTGTCATTGGATGATCAATTAGGTCATTTTC
This sequence comes from Cicer pinnatifidum, assembly GCA_037974775.1. Lineage (NCBI taxonomy): Eukaryota > Viridiplantae > Streptophyta > Magnoliopsida > Fabales > Fabaceae > Cicer > Cicer pinnatifidum. The sequence goes on from JBBPBR010001675.1 coordinate 11,957, forward strand.
GTCCCTCTTAGGCATATTCTTGTCCAATTAGGGTTTTTAACCAATCTTGTGCTTCCAATAGGTGTGTTTGTGTCATTGGATGATCAATTAGGTCATTTTCGTCCTCCCTAGGCTTATTCTTGTCCAATTAGGGTTTTTAACCAATCTTGTGCATCCAACAAGTTTGATTATGTCATTGAATTAAAGGTCATTTTCGTCCTCCCTAGGCATATTCTTGTCCAATTAGGGTTTTTAACCAATCTTGTGCATGCAATAGGTGTGTTTGTGTCATTGGATGATCAATTAGGTCACTTTCGTCCTCCCTAGGCATATTCTTGTCCAATTAGGGTTTTTAACCAATCTTGTGCATCCAATAGGTGTGTTTTTTGGCAATGGATAATCAATTAGGTCATTTTCGTCCTCCCTAGGCTTATTCTTGTCCAATTAGGGTTTTTAACCAATCTTGTGCATCCAATAGGTGTGTTTGTGCCATTGGATGATCAATTAGGTCATTTTCGTCCTCCCTAGGCTTATTCTAGTCCAAATAAGGTTTTTAACCAATCTTGTGCATCCAATAACTTTGTTTGTGTCATTGAATTAATATTTAGGTCATTTTCGTCCTCCCTAGGCATATTCTTGTCCAATTAGGGTTTTTAACCAATCTTGTGCATCCAATAGGTGTGTTTGTGTCATTGGATGATCAATTAGGTCATTTTCACCCTCCCTAGGCTTATGCTTGTCCAATTAGGGTTTTTAACCATTCTTTTGCATCCAATAAGTTCGTTTGTGTCATTGGATTAACATTTAGGTCATTTTCGTCCTTCCTAGGCATATTCTTGTCCAATTAGGGTTTTTACCCAATCTTGTGCTTCCAATAGGTGTGTTTGTGTCATTGGATGATCAATTAGGTCCTTTTCGTCCTCCCTAGGCTTATTCTTGTCCAATTGGGGTTTTTAACCAATCTTGTGCATCCAACAAGTTTGATTATGTCATTGAATTAATATTTAGGTCATTTTCGTCCTCCCTAGGCATATTCTTGTCCAATTAGGGTTTTTAACCAATCTTGTGCATGCAATAGGTGTGTTTGTGTCATTGGATGATCAATTAGGTCACTTTCGTCCTCCCTAGGCATATTCTTGTCCAATTAGGGTTTTTAACCAATCTTGTGCATCCAATAGGTGTGTTTGTGGCAATGGATAATCAATTAGGTCATTTTCGTCCTCCCTAGGCTTATTCTTGTCCATTTAGGGTTCTTAACCAATCTTGTGCATCCAATAGGTGTGTTTGTGTCATTGGATGATCAATTAGGTCATTTTCGTCCTTCCTAGGCTTATTCTTGCCCAATTAGGGTTTTTAACCAATCTTGTGCATCCAATATGTTCATTTGTGTCATTGGATTAACATTTAGGTCATTTTCGTCCTCCCTAGTCATATTCTTGTCCAATTAGGGTTTTTAACCAATCTTGTGCTTCCAATAGGTGTGTTTGTGTCATTGGATGATCAATTAGGTCATTTTCGTCCTCACTAGGCTTATTCTTGTCCAATTAGGGTTTTTAACCAATCTTGTGCATCCAATAGGTGTGTTTGTGTCATTGGATGATCAATTAGGTCATTTTCATCCTCCCTAGGCTTATTCTTGTCCAATTTGGGTTTTTAACCAATCTTGTGCATCCAATAAGTTCATTTGTGTCATTGGATTAACATTTAGGTCATTTTCGTCCTCCCTAGGCATATTCTTGTCCAATTAGGGTTTTTAACCAATCTTGTGCATCCAATAGGTGTGTTTGTGTCATTGGATGATCAATTAGGTCATTTTCGTCCTCCCTAGGCTTATTCTTGTCCAATTAGGGTTTTTAACCAATCTTGTGCATCCAATAGGTGTGTTTGTGTCATTGGATGATCAATTAGGTCATTTTCGTCCTCCCTAGGCTTATTCTTGTCCAATTAGGGTTTTTAACCAATCTTGTGCTTCCAATAAGTTGAGTAGTGTCATTGGATTAACATTTAGGTCATTTTTGTCCTCCCTTGGTTTATTCTTGTCCAATTAGGGTTTTTAACCAATCTTGTGCATCCAATAAGTTTGTTTGTGTCATTGGATTATCAATTAGGTCATTTTCGTCCTCCCTAGGCTTATTTTTGTCCAATTAGGGTTTTTAACCAATCTTGTGCATCCAATAAGTTTGTTTGTGTCATTGAATTAATATTTAGGTCATTTTCGTCCTCCCTAGGCATATTCTTGTCCAATTAGGGTTTTTAACCAATCTTGTGCATCTAATAAATTTGTTTGTTTCATTGAATTAATATTTAGGTCATTTTCGTCCTCCCTAGGCATATTCTTGTCCAATTAGGGTTTTTAACCAATCTTGTGCATCCAATAGGTGTGTTTGTGTCATTGGATGATTAATTAGGTCATTTTCGTCCTCCCTAGGCTTATTCTTGTCCAATTAGAGTTTTTAACCAATCTTTTGCATCCAATAGGTGTGTTTGTGCCATTGGATGATCAATTAGGTCATTTTCGTCCTCCCTAGGCTTATTCTTGTCCAATTAGGGTTTTTAACCAATCTTGTGCATCCAACAAGTTTGTTTATGTCATTGAATTAATATTTAGGTCATTTTCGTCCTCCCTAGGCATATTCTTGTCCAATTAGGGTTTTTAACCAATTTTGTGCATCCAATAGGTGTGTTTGTGTCATTGGATGATCAATTAGGTCATTTTCGTCCTCCCTAGGCTTATTCTTGACCAATTAGGGTTTTTAACCAATCTTGTGCATCCAATAAGTTGAGTTGTGTCATTGGATTAGCATTTAGGTCATTTTCGTCCTCCCTAGGCTTATTCTTGTCCAATTAGGGTTTTTAACCAATCTTGTGCATCCAATAAGTTCATTTGTGTTATTGGATTAACATTTAGGTCATTTTCGTTCTCCCTATGCATATTCTTGTCCAATTAGAGATTTTAACCAATCTTGTGCATCCAATAGGTGTGTTTGTGTCATTGAATGATCAATTAGGTCATTTTCGTCCTTTCTATGCTTATTCTTGTTCAATTAGGGTTTTTAACCAATCTTGTGCATCCAATAGGTGTGTTTGTGTCATTGGATGATCAATTAGGTCATTTTCGTCCTCCCTAGGCTTATTCTTGTCCAATTAGGGTTTTTAACCAATCTTGTGCATCCAATAGGTGTGTTTGTGTCATTGGATGATCAATTAGGTCATTTTCGTCCTCCTTAGGCTTATTCTTGTCCAATTAGGGTTTTTAACCAATCTTGTGCATCCAATAGGTGTGTTTGTGGCATTGGATGATCAATTAGGTTATTTTCGTCCTCCCTAGGCTTATTCTTGTCCAATTATGGTTTTTAACTAATCTTGTGCATCCAATAGGTGGGTTTGTGTCATTGGATGATCAATTAGGTCATTTTCGTCCTCCCTAGGCTTATTCTTGTCCAATTAGGGTTTTTAACCAATCTTGTGCATCCAATAGGTGTGTTTGTGTCATTGGATGATCAATTAGGTCATTTTCGTCCTCCCTAGGCTTATTCTTGTCCAATTAGGGTTTTTAACCAATCTTGTGCATCCAATAAGTTCATTTGTGTCATTGGATTAACATTTAGGTCATTTTCGTCCTCCCTAGGCATATTCTTGTCCAATTAGGGTTTTTAACCAATCTTGTGCATCCAATAGGTGTGTTTGAGTTATTGGATGATCAATTAGGTCATTTTCGTCCTCCCTAGGCATATTCTTGTCCAATTAGGGTTTTTAACCAATCTTGTGCATCCAATAGGTGTGTTTGTGTCATTGGATGATCAATTAGGTCATTTTCGTCCTCCCTAGGCTTATTCTTGTCCAATTAGGGTTTTTAACCAATCTTGTGCATCCAATAAGTTCATTTGTGTCATCGGATGATCAATTAGGTCATTTTCGTCCTCCCTAGGCTTATTCTTGTCCAATTAGGGTTTTTAACCAATCTTGTTCATCCAATAAGTTCATTTGTGTCATTGGATGATCAATTAGGTCATTTTCGTCCTCCCTAGGCATATTCTTGTCCAGTTAGGGTTTTTAACCAATCTTCTGCATCCAATAGGTGTGTTTGTGTCATTGGATGATCAATTAGGTCATTTTCGTCCTCCCTAGGCATATTCTTGTCCAATTAGGGTTTTTAACCAATCTTGTGCATCCAATAGGTGTGTTTGTGGCAATGGATAATCAATTAGGTCATTTTCGTCCTCCCTAGGCTTATTCTTGTCCAATTAGGGTTTTTAACCAATCTTGTGCATCCAATAGGTGTGTTTGTGTCATTGGATGATCAATTAGGTCATTTTCGTCCTCCCTAGGCTAATTCTTATCCAATTAGGGTTTTTAACCAATCTTGTGCATCCAATAGGTGTGTTTGTGTCATTGGATGATCAATTAGGTCATTTTCGTCCTCCCTAGGCTTATTCTTGTCCAATTAGGGTTTTTAACCAATCTTGTGCATCCAATAACTTTGTTTGTGTCATTGAATTAATTTTTAGGTCATTTTCCTCCTCCCTAGGCATATTCTTGTCCAATTAGGGTTTTTAACCAATCTTGTGCATCCAATAGGTGTGTTTGTGTCATTGGATGATCAATTAGGTCATTTTCGTCCTCCCTAGGCTTATTCTTGTCCAATTAGGGTTTTTAACCAATCTTGTGCATCCAATAAGTTCATTTCTGTCATTGGATTAACATTTAGGTCATTTTCGTCCTTCCTAGTCATATTCTTGTCCAATTAGGGTTTTTAACCAATCTTGTGCTTCCAATAGGTGTGTTTGTGACATTGGATGATCAATTAGGTCATTTTCGTCCTCCCTAAGCTTATTCTAGTCCAATTAGGGTTTTTAACCAATGTTGTGCATCCAATAGGTGTGTTTGTGTCATTGGATTAACATTTAGGTCATTTTCGTCCTCCCTAGGCTTGTTCTTGTCCAATTAGGGTTTTTAACCAATCTTGTGCATCCAATAGGTGTGTTTGTGTCATTGGATGATCAATTAGGTCATTTTCGTCCTCCCTAGGCTTATTCTTGTCCAATTAGGGTTTTTAACCAATCTTGTGCATCCAATAACTTTGTTGGTGTCATTGAATTAATATTTAGGTCATTTTCGTCCTCCCTTGGCATATTCTTGTCCAATTAGGGTTTTTAACCAATCTTGTGCATCCAATAGGTGTGTTTGTGTCATTGGATGATCAATTAGGTCATTTTCGTCCTCCCTAGGCTTATTCTTGTCCAATTAGGGTTTTTAACCAATCTTGTGCATCCAATAGATGTGTTTGTTTCATTGGAAGATCAATTAGGTCATTTTCGTCCTCCCAAGGCTTATTCTTGTCCAATTAGGGTTTTTAACCAATCTTGTGCATCCAATAGGTGTGTTTGTGTCATTGGATGATCAATTAGGTCATTTTCGTCCTCCCTAGGCATATTCTTGTCCAGTTAGGGTTTTTAACGAATCTTGTGCATCCAATAGGTGTGTTTGTTTCATTGGATGATCAATTAGGTCATTTTCGTCCTCCCTTGGCATATTCTTGTCCAATTAGGGTTTTTAACCAATCTTGTGCATCCAATAGGTGTGTTTGTGTCATTGGATGATCAATTAGGTCATTTTCGTCCTCCCTTGGCATATTCTTGTCCAATTAGGGTTTTTAACGAATCTTGTGCATCCAATAGGTGTGTTTGTGTCATTGGACGATCAATTAGGTCATTTTCGTCCTCCCTAGGCTTATTTTTGTCCAATTAGGGTTTTTAACCAATCTTGTGCATCCAATAGGTGTGTTTGTGTCATTGGACGATCAATTAGGTCATTTTCGTCCTCCCTAGGCTTATTCTTGTCCAATTAGGGTTTTTAACCAATCTTGTGCATCCAATAGGTGTGTTTGTGTCATTGGATGATCAATTAGGTCATTTTCGTCCTCCCTAGGCTTATTCTTGTCCAATTAGGGTTTTTAACCAATCTTGTGGATCAAATAGGTGTGTTTGTGTCATTGGATGATCAATTAGGTCATTTTCTTCCTCCCTAGGCTTATTCTTGTCCAATTAGGGTTTTTAACCAATCTTGTGCATCCAATAGGTGTGTTTGTGTCATTGGATGATCAATTAGGTCATTTTCGTCCTCCCTAGGCTTATTCTTGTCCAATTAGGGTTTTTAACCAATCTTGTGCATCCAATAACTTTGATTGTGTCATTGAATTAATATTTAGGTCATTTTCGTCCTCCCTAGGCATATTCTTGTCCAATTAGGGTTTTTAACCAATCTTGTGCTGCCAATAGTTGTGTTTGTGTCATTGGATGATCAATTAGGTCATTTTCGTCTTTCCTAGGCATATTCTTGTCCAATTAGGGTTTTTAACCAATCTTGTGCATCCAATAAGTTCATTTGTATCATTGGATTATCATTTAGGTCATTTTCGTCCTCCCTAGGCATATTCTTGTCCAATTAGGGTTTTTAACCAATCTTGTGCTTCCAATAGGTGAGTTTGTGTCATTGGATGATCAATTAGGTCATTTTCGTCCTCACTAGGCTTATTCTTGTCCAATTAGGGTTTTTAACCAATCTTGTGCATCCAATAGGTGTGTTTGTGTCATTGGATGATCAATTAGGTCATTTTCGTCCTCCCTAGGCTTATTCTTGTCCAATTAGGGTTTTTAACCAATCTTGTGCATCCAATAGGTGTGTTTTTGTCATTGGATTATCAATTAGGTCATTTTCGTCCTCCCTAGGCATATTCTTGTCCAATTAGGGTTTTTAACCAATCTTGTGCATCCAATAGGTGTGTTTGTGTCATTGGATGATCAATTAGGTCATTTTCGCCCTCCCTAGGCTTATTCTTGTCCAATTAGGGTTTTCAACCAATCTTGTGCATCCAATAAGTTCATTTGTGTCATTGGATTAACATTTAGGTCATTTTCGTCCTCCCTAGGCATATTCTTGTCCAATTAGGGTTTTTAACCAATCTTGTGCTTCCAATAGGTGTGTTTGTGTCATTGGATGATCAATTAGGTCATTTTCGTCCTCCTTAGGCTTATTCTTGTACAATTAGGGTTTTAACCAATCTTGTGCATCCAATAACTTTGTTTGTGTCATTGAATTAATATTTAGGTCATTTTCGTCCTCCCTAGGCATATTCTTGTCCAATTAGGGTTTTTAACCAATCTTGTGCATCCAATAGGTGTGTTTGTGTCATTGGATGATCAATTAGGTCATTTTCGCCCTCCCTAGGCTTATTCTTGTCCAATTAAGGTTTTTAACCAATCTTTTGCATCCAATACGTTCATTTGTGTCGTTGGATTAACATTTAGGTCATTTTCGTCCTTCCTAGGCATATTCTTATCCAATTAGGGTTTTTAACCAATCTTGTGCTTCCAATAGGTGTGTTTGTGTCATTTGATGATCAATTAGGTCATTTTCGTCCTCCCTAGGCTTATTCTTGTCCAATTAGGGTTTTTAACCAATCTTGTGCATCCAACAAGTTTGTTTATGTCATTGAATTAATATTTAGGTCATTTTCGTCCTCCCTAGGCATATTCTTGTCCAATTAGGGTTTTTAACCAATCTTGTGCATCCAATAGGTGTGTTTGTGTCATTGGATGATCAATTAGGTCATTTTCGCCCTCCCTAGGCTTATTATTGTCCAATTAGGGTTTTTAACCAATCTTTTGCATCCAATAAGTTCATTTGTGTCATTGGATTAACATTTAGGTCATTTTCGTCCTTCCTAGGCATATTCTTATCCAATTAGGGTTTTTAACCAATCTTGTGCTTCCAATAGGTGTGTTTGTGTTATTGGATGATCAATTAGGTCATTTTCGTCCTCCCTAGGCTTATTCTTGTCCAATTAGGGTTTTTAACCAATCTTGTGCATCCAACAAGTTTGTTTATGTCATTGAATTAATATTTAGGTCATTTTCGTCCTCCCTAGGCATATTCTTGTCCAATTAGGGTTTTTAACCAATCTTGTGCATGCAATAGGTGTGTTTGTGGCAATGGATAATCAATTAGGTCATTTTCGTCCTCCCTAGGCATATTCTTGTCCAATTAGGGTTTTTAACCATTCTTGTGCATCCAATAGGTGTGTTTGTGTCATTGGATGATCAATTAGGTCATTTTCACCCTCCCTAGGCTTATTCTTGTCCAATTAGGGTTTTTAACCAATCTTTTGCATCCAATAAGTTCATTTGTGTCATTGGATTAACATTTAGGTCATTTTCGTCCTTCCTAGGCATATTCTTGTCCAATTAGGGTTTTTAACCAATCTTGTGCTTCCAATAGGTGTGTTTGTGTCAATGGATGATCAATTAGGTCATTTTCGTCCTCCCTAGGCTTATTCTTGTCCAATTAGGGTTTTTAACCAATCTTGTGCATCCAACAAGTTTGATTATGTCATTGAATTAATATTTAGGTCATTTTCGTCCTCCCTAGGCATATTCTTGTCCAATTAGGGTTTTTAACCAATCTTGTGCATGCAATAGGTGTGTTTGTGTCATTGGATGATCAATTAGGTCACTTTCGTCCTCCCTAGGCATATTCTTGTCCAATTAGGGTTTTTAACCAATCTTGTGCATCCAATAGGTGTGTTTGTGGCAATGGATAATCAATTAGGTCATTTTCGTCCTCCCTAGGCTTATTCTTGTCCATTTAGGGTTCTTAACCAATCTTGTGCATCCAATAGGTGTGTTTGTGTCATTGGATGATCAATTAGGTCATTTTCGTCCTTCCTAGGCTTATTCTTGCCCAATTAGGGTTTTTAACCAATCTTGTGCATCCAATATGTTCATTTGTGTCATTGGATTAACATTTAGGTCATTTTCGTCCTCCCTAGTCATATTCTTGTCCAATTAGGGTTTTTAACCAATCTTGTGCTTCCAATAGGTGTGTTTGTGTCATTGGATGATCAATTAGGTCATTTTCGTCCTCACTAGGCTTATTCTTGTCCAATTAGGGTTTTTAACCAATCTTGTGCATCCAATAGGTGTGTTTGTGTCATTGGATGATCAATTAGGTCATTTTCATCCTCCCTAGGCTTATTCTTGTCCAATTTGGGTTTTTAACCAATCTTGTGCATCCAATAAGTTCATTTGTGTCATTGGATTAACATTTAGGTCATTTTCGTCCTCCCTAGGCATATTCTTGTCCAATTAGGGTTTTTAACCAATCTTGTGCATCCAATAGGTGTGTTTGTGTCATTGGAAGATCAATTAGGTCATTTTCGTCCTCCCTAGGCTTATTCTTGTCCAATTAGGGTTTTTAACCAATCTTGTGTATCCAATATGTTCATTTGTGTCATTGGATGATCAATTAGGTCATTTTTCGTCCTCCCTAGGCTTATTCTTGTCCAATTAGGGTTTTTAACCAATCTTGTGCATCCAATAAGTTCATTTGTGTCATTGGATTAACATTTAGGTCATTTTCGTCCTCCCTAGGCATATTCTTGTCCAATTAGGGTTTTTAACCAATCTTGTGCTTCCAATAGGTGTGTTTGTGACATTGGATGATCAATTAGGTCATTTTTGTCCTCCCTAGGCTTATTCTTGTCCAATTAGGGTTTTTAACCAATCTTGTGCATCCAATAAGTTTGTTTATGTCATTGAATTAATATTTAGGTCATTTTCGTCCTCCCTAGGCATATTCTTGTCCAATTAGGGTTTTTAACCAATCTTGTGCATCCAATAGGTGTGTTTGTGTCATTGGATGATCAATTAGGTCATTTTCGTCCTCCCTAGGCATATTCTTGTCCAATTAGGGTTTTTAACCAATTTTGTGCATCCAACAAGTTTGTTTATGTCATTGAATTAATATTTAGGTCATTTTCGTCCTCCCTAGGCATATTCTTATCCAATTAGGGTTTTTAACCAATCTCTTGCATCCAATAGGTGTGTTTGTGTCATTGGATGATCAATTAGGTCATTTTCGTCCTCCCAAGGCTTATTCATGTCCAATTAGGGTTTTTAACCAATCTTGTGCATCCAATAACTTTGTTTGTGTCATTGAATTAATATTTAGGTAATTTTCGTCCTCCCTAGGCATATTCTTGTCCAATTAGGGTTTTTAACCAATCTTGTTCATGAAATAGGTGTGTTTGTGTCATTGGATGATCAATTAGGTCATTTTCGTCCTCCCTAGTCTTATTCTTGTCCAATTAGGGTTTTTAACCAATCTTGTGCATCCAATAAGTTCATTTGTGTCATTGGATTAACATTTAGGTCATTTTCGTCCTCCCTAGGCATATTCTTGTCCAATTAGGGTTTTTAACCAATTTTGTGCATCCAATAAGTTTGTTTATGTCATTGAATTAATATTTAGGTCATTTTCGTCCTCCCTAGGCATATTCTTGTCCAATTAGGGTTTTTAACCAATCTCTTGCATCCAATAGGTGTGTTTGTGTCATTGGATGATCAATTAGGTCATTTTCGTCCTCCCTTGGCTTATTCTTGTCCAATTAGGGTTTTTAAATAATCTTGTGCATCCAATAAGTTCATTTGTGTCATTGGATTAACATTTATGTCATTTTCGTCCTCCCTAGGCATATTCTTGTCCAATTAGGGTTTTTAACCAATCTTGTGCATCCAATAGGTGTGTTTGTGTTATTGGATGATCAATTAGGTCATTTTCGTCCTCCCTAGGCTTATTCTTGTCCAATTAGGGTTTTTAACCAATCTTGTGCATCCAATAAGTTCATTTGTGTCATTGGATTAACATTTATGTCATTTTCGTCCTCCCTAGGCATATTCTTGTCCAATTAGGGTTTTTAACCAATCTTGTGCATCCAATAGGTGTGTTTGTGTCATTGGATTAACATTTAGGTCATTTTCATTCTCCCTAGGCTTATTCTTGTCCAATTAGGGTTTTTAACCAATCTTGTGCATCCAATAGGTGTGTTTGTGTCATTGGATGATCAAAGAGGTCATTTTCGTCCTCCCTAGGCTTATTCTTGTCCAATTAGGGTTTTTAACCAATCTTGTGCATCCAATAGGTGTGTTTGTGTCATTGGATGATCAATTAGGTCATTTTCGTCCTCCCTAGGCTTATTCTTGTCCAATTAGGGTTTTTAACCAATCTTGTGCATCCAATAACTTTGTTTGTGTCGTTGAATTTATATTTAGGTCATTTTCGTCCTCCCTAGGCATATTCTTGTCCAATTAGGGTTTTTAACCAATCTTGTGCATCCAATAGGTGTGTTTGTGTCATATGATGATCAATTAGGTCATTTTCGTCCTCACTAGGCTTATTCTTGTCCAATTAGGGTTTTTAACCAATCTTGTGCATCCAATAGGTGTGTTTGTGTCATTGGATGATCAATTAGGTCATTTTCGTCCTCCCTAGGCTTATTCTTGTCCAATTAGGGTTTTTAACCAATCTTGTGCATGCAATAAGTTCATTTGTGTCATTGGATGATCAATTAGGTCATTTTCGTCATCCCTAGGCTTATTCTTGTCCAATTAGGGTTTTTAACCAATCTTGTGCATCCAATAAGTTCATTTGTGTCATTGGATGATCAATTAGGTCATTTTCGTCCTCCCTAGGCATATTCTTGTCCAACTAGGGTTTTTAACCAATCTTGTGCATCCAATAGGTGTGTTTGTGTCATTGGATGATCAATTACGTCATTTTCGTCCTCGCTAGGCTTATTCTTGTCCAATTAGGGTTTTTAACCAATCTTGTGCATCCACTAAGTTGAGTTATGTCATTGGATTAACATTTAGGTCATTTTCGTTCTCCCTAGGCTTATTCTTGTCCAATTAGGGTTTTTAACCAATCTTGTGCATCCAATAAGTTCATTTGTGTCATTGGATGATCAATTTGGTCATTTTCGTCCTCCCTAGGCATATTCTTGTCCAACTAGGGTTTTTAACCAATATTGTGCATCCAATAGGTGTGTTTGTGTCATTGGATGATCAATTAGGTCATTTTCGTGCTCCCTAGGCATATTCTTGTCCAATTAGGGTTTTTAACCAATCTTGTGCATCCAATAGGTGTGTTTGTGTCATTGGATGATCAATTAGGTCATTTTCGTCATCCCTAGGCTTATTCTTGTCCAATTAGGGTTTTTAACCAACCTTGTGCATCCAATAAGTTTGTTTGTGTCATTGAATTAATATTTAGGTCATTTTCGTCCTCCCTAGGCATATTCTTGTCCAATTAGGGTTTTTAACCAATCTTGTGCATCCAATAGGTGTGTTTGTGTCATTGGATGATCAATTAGGTCATTTTCGCCCTCCCTAGGCTTATTCTTGTCCAATTAAGGTTTTTAACCAATCTTTTGCATCCAATACGTTCATTTGTGTCGTTGGATTAACATTTAGGTCATTTTCGTCCTTCCTAGGCATATTCTTATCCAATTAGGGTTTTTAACCAATCTTGTGCTTCCAATAGGTGTGTTTGTGTCATTTGATGATCAATTAGGTCATTTTCGTCCTCCCTAGGCTTATTCTTGTCCAATTAGGGTTTTTAACCAATCTTGTGCATCCAACAAGTTTGTTTATGTCATTGAATTAATATTTAGGTCATTTTCGTCCTCCCTAGGCATATTCTTGTCCAATTAGGGTTTTTAACCAATCTTGTGCATCCAATAGGTGTGTTTGTGTCATTGGATGATCAATTAGGTCATTTTCGTCCTCACTAGGCTTATTCTTGTCCAATTAGGGTTTTTAACCAATCTTGTGCATCCAATAGGTGTGTTTGTGTCATTGGATGATCAATTAGGTCATTTTCGTCCTCCCTAGGCATATTCTTGTCTAATTAGGGTTTTTAACCAATCTTGTGCATCCAATAGGTGTGTTTGTGTCATTGGATGATCAATTAGGTCATTTTCGTCCTCCCTAGGCTTATTCATGTCCAATTAGGGTTTTTAACCAATCTTGTGCATCCAATAGGTGAGTTTCTGTCGTTGTATTAACATTTAGGTCATTTTCGTCCTCCCTAGGCTTATTCTTGTCCAATTAGGGTTTTTAACCAATCTTGTGCATCCAATAAGTTCATTTGTGTCATTGGATTAACATTTAGGTCATTTTCGTCCTCCCTAGGCATATTCTTGTCCAATTAGGGTTTTTAACCAATCTTGTGCATCCAATAGGTATGTTTGTGTCATTGGATGTTCAATTAGGTTATTTTCGTCCTCCCTAGGCTTATTCTTGTCCAATTAGGGTTTTTAACCAATCTTGTGCATCCAATAGGTGTGTTTGTGTCATTGGATGACCAATTAGGTCATTTTCGTCCTCCCTAGGCATATTCTTGTCCAATTAGGGTTTTTAACCAATCTTGTGCATCCAATAAGTTGAGTTGTGTCATGGGATTAACATTTAGGTCATTTTCGTCCTCCCTAGGCTTATTCTTGTCCAATTAGGGTTTTTAACCAATCTTGTGCATCCAATAAGTTCATTTGTGTCATTGGATTAACATTTAGGTCATTTTCGTCCTCCCTAGGCATATTCTTGTCCAATTAGGGTTTTTAACCAATCTTGTGCATCCAATACGTGTGTTTGTGTCATTGGATGATCAATTAGGTTATTTCCGTCCTCCCTAGGCTTATTCTTGTCCAATTAGGGTTTTTAACCAATCTTGTGCATCCAATAGGTGTGTTTGTGTCATTGGATGACCAATTAGGTCATTTTCGTCCTCCCTAGGCATATTCTTGTCCAATTAGGGTTTTTAACCAATCTTGTGCATCCATTAGGTGTGTTTGTGGCAATGGATGTTCAATTAGGTCATTTTCGTCCTCCCTAGGCTTATTCTAGTCAAATTAGGGTTTTTAACCAATCTTGTGCATCCAATAGGTGTGTTTGTGTCATTCGATGATCAATTAGGTCATTTTCGTCGTCCCTAGGCTTATTCTTGTCCAATTAGGGTTTTTAACCAATCTTGTGCATCCGATAAGTTTGTTTGTGTCATTGAATTGATATTTAGGTCATTTTCGTCCTCCCTAGGCATATTCTTGTCCAATTAGGGTTTTTAACCAATCTTGTGCATCCAATAGGTGTGTTTGTGTCATTGGATGATCAATTAGGTCATTTTCGTCCTTCCTAGGCTTATTCTTGTCCAATTAGGGTTTTTAACCAATCTTGTGCATCCAATAAGTTGGGTTGTGTCATTGGATGATCAATTAGGTCATTTTCGTCCTCCCTAGGCTTATTCTTGTCCAATTAGGGTTTTTAACCAATCTTGTGCATCCAATAAGTTGAGTTGTGTCTTTGGATTAACATTTAGGTCATTTTCGTCCTCCCTAGGCTTATTCTTGTCCAATTAGGGTTTTTAACCAATCTTGTGCATCCAATAGGTGTGTTTGTGTCATTCGATGATCAATTAGGTCATTTTCATCATCCCAAGGCTTATTCTTGTCCTATTAGGGTTTTTAACCAATCTTGTGCGTCCAATAACTTTGTTTGTGTCATTGAATTAATATTTAGGTCATTTTCGTCCTCCTTAGGCATATTCTTGTCGAATTAGGGTTTTTAACCAATCTTGTGCTTCCAATAGGTGTGTTTGTGTCATTGGATGATCAATTAGGTCATTTTCGTCCTCCCTAGGCTTATTCTTGTCCAATTAGGGTTTTTAACCAATCTTGTGCATCCAATAAGTTCATTTGTGTCATTGGATTAACATTTAGGTCATTTTCGTCCTCCCTAGGCATATTCTTGTCCAATTAGGGTTTTTAACCATTCTTGTGCATCCAATAGGTGTGTTTGTGTCATTGGATGATCAATTAGGTCATTTTCGTCCTCCCTAGACTTATTCTTGTCCAATTAGGGTTTTTAACCAATCTTGTGCATCCAATAAGTTCATTTGTGTCATTGGATTAACATTTAGGTCATTTTCGTCCTCCCTAGGCATATTCTTGTCCAATTAGGGTTTTTAACCAATCTTGTGCATCCAATAGGTGTGTTTGTGTCATTGGATGATCAATTAGGTCATTTTCGTCCTTCCTAGGCATGTTCTTGTCCAACTAGGGTTTTTAACCAATCTTGTGCATCCAATAGGTGTGTTTGTGTCATTGGATGATCAATTAGGTCATTTTCGTCCTCCCTAGGCTTATTCTTGTCCAATTAGGGTTTTTATCCAATCTTGTGCATCCAATAAGCTCATTTGTGTCATTGGATTAACATTTAGGTCATTTTCGTCCTCCCTAGGCATATTCTTGTCCAATTAGGGTTTTTAACCAATCTTGTGCTTCCAATAGGTGTGTTTGTGTCATTGGACGATGAATTAGGCCATTTTCGTCCTCCCTAGGCTTATTCTTGTCCAATTTGGGTTTTTAAGCAAACTTGTTCATCCAATAACTTTGTTTGTGTCATTGAATTAATATTTAGGTCATTTTCGTCCTCCCTAGGCATATTCTTGTCCAATTAGGGTTTTTAACCAATCTTGTGCATCCAATAGGTGTGTTTGTGTCATTGGATGATCAATTAGGTCATTTTCGTTCTCCCTAGGCTTATTCTTGTCCAATTAGGGTTTTTAACCAATCTTGTGGATCCAATAGGTGTGTTTGTGTCATTGGATGATCAATTAGGTCATTTTCGTCCTCCTTAGGCTTATTCTTGTCCAATTAGGGTTTTTAACCAATCTTGTGCATCCAATAGGTGTGTTTGTGTCATTGGATGATCAATTAGGTCATTTTCGTCCTCCCTTGGCATATTCTTGTCCAATTAGGGTTTTTAACGAATCTTGTGCATCCAATAGGTGTGTTTGTGTCATTGGACGATCAATTAGGTCATTTTCGTCCTCCCTAGGCTTATTTTTGTCCAATTAGGGTTTTTAACCAATCTTGTGCATCCAATAGGTGTGTTTGTGTCATTGGACGATCAATTAGGTCATTTTCGTCCTCCCTAGGCTTATTCTTGTCCAATTAGGGTTTTTAACCAATCTTGTGCATCCAATAGGTGTGTTTGTGTCATTGGATGATCAATTAGGTCATTTTCGTCCTCCCTAGGCTTATTCTTGTCCAATTAGGGTTTTTAACCAATCTTGTGGATCAAATAGGTGTGTTTGTGTCATTGGATGATCAATTAGGTCATTTTCTTCCTCCCTAGGCTTATTCTTGTCCAATTAGGGTTTTTAACCAATCTTGTGCATCCAATAGGTGTGTTTGTGTCATTGGATGATCAATTAGGTCATTTTCGTCCTCCCTAGGCTTATTCTTGTCCAATTAGGGTTTTTAACCAATCTTGTGCATCCAATAACTTTGATTGTGTCATTGAATTAATATTTAGGTCATTTTCGTCCTCCCTAGGCATATTCTTGTCCAATTAGGGTTTTTAACCAATCTTGTGCTGCCAATAGTTGTGTTTGTGTCATTGGATGATCAATTAGGTCATTTTCGTCTTTCCTAGGCATATTCTTGTCCAATTAGGGTTTTTAACCAATCTTGTGCATCCAATAAGTTCATTTGTATCATTGGATTATCATTTAGGTCATTTTCGTCCTCCCTAGGCATATTCTTGTCCAATTAGGGTTTTTAACCAATCTTGTGCTTCCAATAGGTGAGTTTGTGTCATTGGATGATCAATTAGGTCATTTTCGTCCTCACTAGGCTTATTCTTGTCCAATTAGGGTTTTTAACCAATCTTGTGCATCCAATAGGTGTGTTTGTGTCATTGGATGATCAATTAGGTCATTTTCGTCCTCCCTAGGCTTATTCTTGTCCAATTAGGGTTTTTAACCAATCTTGTGCATCCAATAGGTGTGTGTGTGTCATTGGATGATCAATTAGGTCATTTTCGTCCTCCCTAGGCTTATTCTTGTCCAATTAGGGTTTTTAACCAATCTTGTGCATCCAATAAGTTCATTTGTGTCATTGGATTAACATTTAGGTCATATCCGTCCTCCCTAGGCATATTCTTGTCCAATTAGGATTTTTAACCAATCTTGTGCATCCAATAGGTGTGTTTGTGTCATTGGATGATCAATTAGGTCATTTTCGTCCTCACTAGGCTTATTCTTGTCCAATTAGGGTTTTTAACCAATCTTGTGCATCCAATAGGTGTGTTTGTGTCATTGGATGATCAATTAGGTCATTTTCGTCCTCCCTAGGCTTATTCTTGTCCAATTAGGGTTTTTAACCAATCTTGTGCATCCAATAGGTGTGTTTGTGTCATTGGATAATCAATTAGGTCATTTTCATCCTCCCTAGGCTTATTCTTGTCCAATTAGGGTTTTTAACAAATCTTGTGCATCCAATAAGTTCATTTGTGTCATTGGATGATCAATTAGGTCATTTTCGTCCTCCCTAGGCATATTCTTGTCCAACTAGGGTTTTTAACCAATCTTGTGCATCCAATAGGTGTGTTTGTGTCATTGGATGATCAATTAGGTCATTTACGTCCTCCCTAGACATATTCTTGTCCAACTAGGGTTTTTAACCAATCTTGTGCATCCAATAAGTTCATTTGTGTCATTGGATGATCAATTAGGTCATTTTCGTCCTCCCTAGGCATATTCTTGTCCAACTAGGGTTTTTAACCAATCTTGTGCATCCAATAGGTGTGTTTGTGTCATCGGATGATTAATTAGGTCATTTTCGTCCTCCCTAGGCTTATTCTTGTCCAATTAGGGTTTTTAACCAATCTTGTGCATCCAATAGGTGTGTTTGTGTCATTGGATGATCAATTAGGTCATTTTTGTCCTCCCTAGGCTTATTCTTGTCCAATTAGGGTTTTTAACCAAGCTTGTGCATCCAATAGGTGTGTTTGTGTCATTGGATGATCAATTAGGTCATTTTCGTCCTCACTAGGCTTATTCTTGTCCAATTAGGGTTTTTAACCAATCTTGTGCATCCAATAGGTGTGTTTGTGTCATTGGATGATCAATTAGGTCATTTTCGTCCTCCCTAGGCTTATTCTTGTCCAATTAGGGTTTTTAACCAATCTTGTGCATCCAATAGGTGTGTTTGTGTCATTGGATGATCAATTAGGTCATTTTCGTCCTCCCTAGGCTTATTCTTGTCCAATTAGGGTTTTTAACCAATCTTGTGCATCCAATAGGTGTTTTTGTTTCATTGGATGATCAATTAGGTCATTTTCGTCCTCCCTAGGCTTATTCTTGTCCAATTAGGGTTTTTAACCAATCTTGTTCATCCAATAACTTTGTTTGTGTCATTGAATTTATATTTAGGTCATTTTCGTCCTCCCTTGGCATATTCTTGTCCAATTAGGGTTTTTAACCAATCTTGTGCATCCAATAGGTGTGTTTGTGTCATTGGATGATCAATTAGGTCGTTTTCGTCCTCCCTAGGCTTATTCTTGTCCAATTAGGGTTTTTAACCAATCTTGTGCATCCAATAAGTTCATTTGTGTCATTGGATTAACATTTAGGTCATATCAGTCCTCCCTAGGCATATTCTTGTCCAATTAGGGTTTTTAACCAATCTTGTGCATCCAATAAGTTCATTTGTGTTATTGGATTAACATTTAGGTCATATTCGTCCTCCCGAGGCATATTCTTGTCCAATTAGGGTTTTTAACCAATCTTGTGCATCCAATAGGTGTGTTTGTGTCATTGAATTAATATTTAGGTCATTTTCGTCCTCCCTAGGCATATTCTTGTCCAATTAGGGTTTTTAACCAATCTTGTGCATCCAATAGGTGTGTTTGTGTCATTGGATGATCAATTAGGTCATTTTCGCCCTCCCTAGGCTTATTCTTGTCCAATTAAGGTTTTTAACCAATCTTGTGAATCCAATAGGTGTGTTTGTGTCATTGGATGATAAATTAGGTCATTTCCGTCCTCCCTAGGCATATTTTTGTCCAATTAGGGTTTTTAACCAATCTTGTGCATCCAATAGGTGTGTTTGTGTCATTGGATGATCAATTAGGTCATTTTCGTCCTCCCTAGGCATATTCTTGTCCAATTAGGGTTTTTAACCAATCTTGTGCATCCAATAGGTGTGTTTGTGTCATTGGATGATCAATTAGGTCATTTTCGTCCTCCCTAGGCTTATTCTTGTCCAATTAGGGTTTTTAACCAATCTTGTGCATCCAATAGGTGTGTTTGTGTCATTGGATGATTAATTAGGTCGTTTTCGTCGTCCCTAGGCTTATTCTTGTCCAATTAGGGTTTTTAACCAATCTTGTGCATCCAATAGGTGTGTTTGTGTCATTGGATGATCAATTAGTTCATTTTCGTCCTACCTAGACTTATTCTTGTCAAATTAGGGTTTTTAATCAATCTTGTGCATCCAATAACTTTGTTTGTGTCATTGAATTAATATTTAGGTCATTTTCGTCCTCCCTAGGCATATTCTTGTCCAATTAGGGTTTTTAACCAATCTTGTGCATCCAATAGGTGTGTTTGTGTCATTGGATGATCAATTAGGTCATTTTCGTCCTACCTAGACTTATTCTTGTCAAATTAGGGTTTTTAATCAATCTTGTGCATCCAATAACTTTGTTTGTGTCATTGAATTAATATTTAGGTCATTTTCGTCCTCCCTAGGCATATTCTTGTCCAATTAGGATTTTTAACCAATCTTGTGCATCCAATAGGTGTGTTTGTGTCATTGGATGATCAATTAGGTCATTTTCGTCCTACCTAGACTTATTCTTGTCAAATTAGGGTTTTTAATCAATCTTGTGCATCCAATAACTTTGTTTGTGTCATTGAATTAATATTTAGGTCATTTTCGTCGTCCCTAGGCATATTCTTGTCCAATTAGGGTTTTTAACCAATCTTGTGCATCCAATAGGTGTGTTTGTGTCATTGGATGATCAATTAGGTTATTTTCGTCCTTCCTAGGCTTACTCTTGTCCAATTAGGGTTTTTAACCGATGTTGTGCATCCAATAAGTTCATTTGTGTCATTGGATTAACATTTAGGTCATTTTCGTCCTCCCTAGGCATATTCTTTTCCAATTAGGATTTTTAACCAATCTTGTGCATCCAATAGCTGTGTTTGTGTCATTGGATGATCAATTAGGTCATTTTCGTCCTCCCTAAGCTTATTCTTGTCCAATTAGGGTTTTTAACCAATCTTGTGCATCCAATAACTTTGTTTGTGTCATTGAATTAATATTTAGGTCATTTTCGTCCTCCCTAGGCATATTCTTGTCCAATTAGGGTTTTTAACCAATCTTGTGCATCCAATAGGTGTGTTTGTGTCATTGGATGATCAATTAGGTCATTTTCGCCCTCCCTAGGCTTATTCTTGTCCAATTAAGGTTTTTAACCAATCTTTTGCATCCAATACGTTCATTTGTGTCGTTGGATTAACATTTAGGTCATTTTCGTCCTTCCTAGGCATATTCTTATCCAATTAGGGTTTTTAACCAATCTTGTGCTTCCAATAGGTGTGTTTGTGTCATTTGATGATCAATTAGGTCATTTTCGTCCTCCCTAGGCTTATTCTTGTCCAATTAGGGTTTTTAACCAATCTTGTGCATCCAACAAGTTTGTTTATGTCATTGAATTAATATTTAGGTCATTTTCGTCCTCCCTAGGCATATTCTTGTCCAATTAGGGTTTTTAACCAATCTTGTGCATCCAATAGGTGTGTTTGTGTCATTGGATGATCAATTAGGTCATTTTCGCCCTCCCTAGGCTTATTCTTGTCCAATTAGGGTTTTTAACCAATCTTTTGCATCCAATAAGTTCATTTGTGTCATTGGATTAACATTTAGGTCATTTTCGTCCTTCCTAGGCATATTCTTATCCAATTAGGGTTTTTAACCAATCTTGTGCATCCAATAGGTGTGTTTGTGTCATTGGATGATCAATTAGGTCATTTTCGTCCTCCCTAGGCTTATTCTTGTCCAATTAGGGTTTTTAACCAATCTTGTGCATCCAATAAGTTCATTAGTGTCATTGGATGATCAATTAGGTCATTTTCGTCCTCCCTAGGCATGTTCCTGTCCAACTAGGGTTTTTAACCAATCTTGTGCATCCCATAGGTGTGTTTGTGTCATTGGATGAACAGATAGGTCATTTTCGTCCTCCCTAGGCTTATTCTTGTCCAATTAGGGATTTTAACCAATCTTGTGCATCCAATAAGTTGAGTTGTGTCATTGGATTAACATTTAGGTCATTTTCGTTCTCCCGAGGCTTATTCTTGTCCAATTAGGGTTTTTAACCAATCTTGTGCATCCAATAGGTGTGTTTGTGTCATTGGATGATCAATTAGGTCATTTTCGTCCTCCATAGGCTTATTCTTGTCCAATTAGGGTTTTTAACTAATCTTTTGCATCCAATAAGTTGAGTTGTGTCATTGGATTAACATTTAGGTCATTTTCGTCCTCCCTAGGCTTATTCTTGTCCAATTAGGGTTTTTAACCAATCTTGTGCATCCAATAAGTTCATTTGTGTCATTGGATTAACATTTAGGTCATTTTCGTCCTCCCTAGGCATATTCTTGTCCAATTAGGGTTTTTAACCAATCTTGTGCATCCAATAGGTGTGTTTGTGTCATTGGATGATCAATTAGGTTATTTTCGTCCTCCCTAGGCTTATTCTTGTCCAATTAGGGTTTTTAACCAATCTTGTGCATCCAATACGTTCATCTGTGTCATTGGATTAACATTTAGGTCATTTTCGTCCTCCCTAGGCATATTCTTGTCCAATTAGAGTTTTAGACCAATCTTGTGCATCCAATAGGTGTGTTTGTGTCATTGGATGATCAATTAGGTTATTTTCGTCCTCCCTAGGCATATTCTTGTCCAATTAGGGTTTTTAACTAATCTTGTGCATCCAATAAGTTCATTTGTGTCATTGGATGATCAATTAGGTCATTTTCGTCCTCCCTAGGCATATTCTTGTCCAATTAGGGTTTTTAACCAATATTGTGCATCCAATAGGTGTGTTTGTGTCATTGGATGATCAATTAGGTCATTTACGTCCTCCCAAGGCTTATTCTTGTCCAATTAGGGTTTTTAACCAATCTTGTGCAACTAATAACTTTGTTTGTGTCATTGAATTAATATTTAGGTCATTTTCGTCCTCCCTAGGCATATTCTTGTCCAATTAGGGTTTTTAACCAATCTTGTGCATCCAATAGGTGTGTTTGTGTCATTGGATGATCAATTAGGTCATTTTCGTCCTTTCTATGCTTAATCTTGTCCAATTAGGGTTTTTAACCAATCTTGTGCATCCAATAAGTTCATTTGCGTCATTGGATGATCAATTAGGTAATTTTCGTCCTCCCTAGGCTTATTCTTGTCCAATTAGGGTTTTTAACCAATCTTGTGCATCCAATAGGTGTGTTTGTGTCATTGGATGATCGATTAGGTCATTTTCGTCCTCCCTTGACTTATTCTTGTCAAATTAGGGTTTTTAACCAATCTTGTGCACCCAATAACTTTGTTTGTGTCATTGAATTAATATTTAGGTCATTTTCGTCCTCCCTAGGCATATTCTTGTCCAATTAGGGTTTTTAACCAATCTTGTGCATCCAATAGGTGTGTTTGTGTCATTGGATGATCAATTAGGTCATTTTCGTCCTTCCTAGCCTTATTCTTGTCCAATTAGGGTTTTTAACCAATCTTGTGCATCCAATAACTTTGTTGTGTCATTGAATTAATATTTAGGTCATTTTCGTCCTCCCTAGGCATATTCTTGTCCAATTAGGGTTTTTAACCAATCTTGTGCATCCAATAGGTGTGTTTGTGTCATTGGATGATCAATTAGGTCATTTTCGCCCTCCCTAGGCTTATTCTTGTCCAATTAGGGTATTTAATCAATCTTGTGCATCCAATAAGTTCATTTGTGTCATTGGATTAACATTTAGGTCATTTTCGTCCTCCCTAGGCATATTCTTGAACAATTAGGGTTTTTAACCAATCTTGTGCTTCCAATAGGTGTGTTTGTGTCATTGGATGATCAATTAGGTCATTTTCGTCCTCCCTAGGCTTATTCTTGTCCAATTAGGGTTTTTAACCAATCTTGTGCATCCAATAAGTTCATTGGTGTCATTGGATGATCAATTAGGTCATTTTCGTCCTCCCTAGGTATATTCTTGTCCAACTAGGGTTTTTAACCAATCTTGTGCATCCAATAGATGTGTTTGTGTCTTTGGGTGATCAATTAGGTCATTTTCGTCCTCCCTAGGCTTATTCTTGTCCAATTAGGGTTTTTAATCAATCTTGTGCATCCAATAAGTTCATTTGTGTCATTGGATTAACATTTAGGTCATTTTCGTCCTCCCTTTGCATATTCTTGAACAATTAGGGTTTTTAACCAATCTTGTGCTTCCAATAGGTGTGTTTGTGTCATTGGATGATCAATTAGGTCATTTTCGTCCTCCCTAGGCTTATTCTTGTCCAATTAGGGTTTTTAACCAATCTTGTGCATCCAATAAGTTCATTTGTGTCATTGGATGATCAATTAGGTCATTTTCGTCCTCCCTAGGCATATTCTGGTCCAATTAAGGTTTTTAACCAATCTTGTGCATCCAATAGGTGTGTTTGTGTCATTGGATGATCAATTAGGTCATTTTCGTCCTCCCTAGGCTTATTCTTGTCCAATTAGGGTTTTTAATCAATCTTGTGCATCCAATAAGTTCATTTGTGTCATTGGATTAACATTTAGGTCATTTTCGTCCTCCCTTGGCATATTCTTGTCCAATTAGGGTTTTTAACCAATCTTGTGCTTCCAATAGGTGTGTTTGTGTCATTGGATGATCAATTAGGTCATTTTCGTCCTCCCTAGGCTTATTCTTGTCCAATTAGGGTTTTTAACCAATCTTGTGCATCCAATACGTTTGTTAGTGTCATTGAATTAATATTTAGGTCATTTTCGTCCTCCCTAGGCATATTCTTGTCCAATTAGGGTTTTTAACCAATCTTGTGCATCCAATAGGTGTGTTTGTGTCATTGGATGATCAATGAGGTCATTTTCTTCCTCCCTAGGCTTATTCTTGTCCAATTAGGGTTTTTAACCAATCTTGTGCATCCAATAGGTGTGTTTGTGTCATTGGATGATCAATTAGGTCATTTTCGTCCTCCCTAGGCTTATTCTCTTCCAATTAGGGTTTTTAACCAATCTTATGCTTCCAATAGGTGTGTGTGTGTCATTGAATTAATATTTAGGTCATTTTCGTCCTCCCTAGGCATATTCTTGTCCAATTAGGGTTTTTAACCAATCTTGTGCATCCAATAGGTGTGTTTGTGTCATTGGATGATCAATTAGGTCATTTTCGTCCTCCCTAGGCTTATTCTTGTCCAAATAAGGTTTTTAACCAATCTTGTGCATCCAAATAACTTTGTTTGTGTCATTGAATTAATATTTAGGTCATTTTCGTCCTCCCTAGGCATATTCTTGTCCAATTAGGGTTTTTAACCAATCTTGTGCATCCAATAGGTGTGTTTGTGTCATTGGATGATCAATTTGGTCATTTTCACCCTCCCAAGGCTTATTCTTGTCCAATTAGGGTTTTTAACCAATCTGTTGCATCCTATAAGTTCATTTGTGTCATTGGATTAACATTTAGGTCATTTTCGTCCTTCCTAGGCATATTCTTGTCCAATTAGGGTTTTTAACCAATCTTGTGCTTCCAATAGGTGTGTTTGTGTCATTGGATGATCAATTAGGTCATTTTCGTCCTCCCTAGGCTTATTCTTGTCCAATTAGGGTTTTTAACCAATCTTGTGCATCCAACAAGTTTGATTATGTCATTGAATTAATATTTAGGTCATTTTCGTCCTCCCTAGGCATATTCTTGTCCAATTAGGGTTTTTAACCAATCTTGTGCATGCAATAGGTGTGTTTGTGTCATTGGATGATCAATTAGGTCACTTTTGTCCTCCCTAGGCATATTCTTGTCCAATTAGGGTTTTTAACCAATCTTGTGCATCCAATAGGTGTGTTTGTGGCAATGGATAATCAATTAGGTCATTTTCGTCCTCCCTAGGCTTATTCTTGTCCAATTCGGGTTTTTAACCAATCTTGTGCATCCAATAGGTGTGTTTGTGTCATTGGATGATCAATTAGGTCATTTTCGTCCTCCCTATGCTTATTCTTGTCCAAATAAGGTTTTTAACCAATCTTGTGCATCCAATAACTTTGTTTGTGTCATTGAATTAATATTTAGGTCATTTTCGTCATCCCTAGGCATATTCTTGTCCAATTAGGGTTTTTAACCAATCTTGTGCATCCAATAGGTGTGTTTGTGTCATTGGATGATCAATTAGGTCATTTTCACCCTCCCTAGGCTTATTCTTGTCCAATTAGGGTTTTTAACCAATCTTTTGCATCCAATAAGTTCATTTGTGTCATTGGATTAACATTTAGGTCATTTTCGTCCTTCCTAGGCATATTCTTGTCCAATTAGGGTTTTTAACCAATCTTGTGCTTCCAATAGGTGTGTTTTTGTCATTGGATGATCAATTAGGTCATTTTCGTCCTCCCTAGGCTTATTCTTGTCCAATTAGGGTTTTTAACCAATCTTGGGCATCCAACAAGTTTGATTATGTCATTGAATTAATATTTAGGTCATTTTCGTCCTCCCTAGGCATATTCTTGTCCAATTAGGGTTTTTAACCAATCTTGTGCATGCAATAGGTGTGTTTGTGTCATTGGATGATCAATTAGGTCACTTTCGTCCTTCCTAGGCATATTCTTGTCCAATTAGGGTTTTTAACCAATCTTGTGCATCCAATAGGTGTGTTTGTGGCAATGGATAATCAATTAGGTCATTTTCTTCCTCCCTAGGCTTATTCTTGTCCAATTAGGGTTTTTAACCAATCTTGTGCATCCAATAGGTGTGTTTGTGTCATTGGATGATCAATTAGGTCATTTTCGTCCTCCCTAGGCATATTCTTGCCCAATTAGGGTTCTTAACCAATCTTGTGCTTCCAATAGCTGTGTTTGTGTCATTGGATGATCAGTTAGGTCATTTTCGTCCTCCCTAGGCTTATTCTTGTCCAATTAGGGTTTTTAACCAATCTTTTGCATCCAATAAGTTCATTTGTGTCATTGGATTAACATTTAGGTCATTTTCGTCCTTCCTAGGCATATTCTTATCCAATTAGGGTTTTTAACCAATCTTGTGCCTCCAATAGGTGTGTTTGTGTTATTGGATGATCAATTAGGTCATTTTCGTCCTCCCTAGGCTTATTCTTGTCCAATTAGGGTTTTTAACCAATCTTGTGCATCCAACAAGTTTGTTTATGTCATTGAGTTAATATTTAGGTCATTTTCGTCCTCCCTAGGCATATTCTTGTCCAATTAGGGTTTTTAACCAATCTTGTGCATGCAATAGGTGTGTTTGTGTCATTGGATGATCAATTAGGTCATTTTCGTCCTCCCTAGGCATATTCTTGTCCAATTAGGGTTTTTAACCAATCTTGTGCATCCAATAGGTGTGTTTGTGGCAATGGATGATCAATTAGGTCATTTTCGTCCTCCCTAGGCTTTTTCTTTTCCAATTAGGGTTTTTAACCAATCTTGTGCATCCAATATGTGTGTTTGTGTCATTGGATGATCAATTAGGTCATTTTCGTCCTCCCTAGGCTTATTCTTGCCCAATTAGGGTTTTTAACCAATCTTGTGCATCCAATAAGTTCATTTGTGTCATTGGATTAACATTTAGGTCATTTTCGTCCTCCCTAGGCATATTCTTGTCCAATTAGGGTTTTTAACCAATCTTGTGCTTCCAATAGGTGTGTTTCTGTCATTGGATGATCAATTAGGTCATTTTGGTCCTCCATAGGTATATTCTTGTCCAATTAGGGTTTTTAACCAATCTTGTGCATGCAATAGGTGTGTTTGTGTCATTGGATGATCAATTAGGTCATTTTCGTCCTCCCTAGGCATATTCTTGTCCAATTAGGGTTTTTAACCAATCTTGTGCATCCAATAGGTGTGTTTGTGGCAATGGATGATCAATTAGGTCATTCTCGTCCTCCCTAGGCTTATTCTTGTCCAATTAGGGTTTTTAACCAATCTTGTGCATCCAATAGGTGTGTTTGTGTCATTGGATGATCAATTAGGTCATTTTCGTCCTCCCTAGGCATATTCTTGTCCAATTGGGTTTTTAACCAATCTTGTGCATCCAATAGGTGTGTTTGTGTCATTGGATGATCAAATAGGTCATTTTCGTCCTCCCTAGGCTTATTCTTGTCCAATTAGGGTTTTGAACCAATCTTGTGCATCCAATAGGTGTGTTTGTGTCATTGGATGATCAATTAGGTCATTTTCGTCCTCCCTAGGCTTATTCTTGTCCAATTAGGGTTTTTAACCAATCTTGTGCATCCAATAGGTGTGTTTGTGTCATTGGATGATCAATTAGGTCCTTTTCGTCCTCCCTAGGCTTATTCTTGTCCAATTAGGGTTTTGAACCAATCTTGTGCATCCAATAACTTTGATTGTGTCATTGAATTAATATTTAGGTCATTTTCGTCCTCCCTAGGCATATTCTTGTCCAATTAGGGTTTTTAACCAATCTTGTGCATCCAATAGGTGTGTTTGTGTCATTGGATGATCAATTAGGTCATTTTCGTCCTCCCTAGGCATATTCTTGTCCAATTAGGGTTTTTAACCAATCTTGTGCATCCAATAGGTGTGTTTGTGTCATTGGATGATCAATTAGGTCATTTTCGCCCTCCCTAGGCTTATTCTTGTCCAATTAGGGTTTTTAACCAATCTTTTGCATCCAATAAGTTCATTTGTGTCATTGGATTAACATTTAGGTCATTTTCGTCATTCCTATGCATATTCTTGTCCAATTAGGGTTTTTAACCAATCTTGTGCTTCCAATAGGTGTGTTTGTGTCATTGGATGATCAATTAGGTCATTTTCGTCCTCCCTAGGCTTATTCTTGTCCAATTAGGGTTTTGAACCAATCTTGTGCATCCAATAACTTTGATTGTGTCATTGAATTAATATTTAGGTCATTTTCGTCCTCCCTAGGCATATTCTTGTCCAATTAGGGTTTTTAACCAATCTTGTGCATCCAATAAGTTCATTTGTGTCATTGGATTAACATTTAGGTCATTTTCGTCCTCCCTAGGCATATTCTTGTCCAATTAGGGTTTTTAACCAATCTTGTGCTTCCAATAAGTGTGTTTGTGTCATTGGATGATCAATTAGGTCATTTTCGTCCTCCCTTGGCTTATTCTTGTCCAATTAGGGTTTTTAACCAATCTTGTGCATCCAATAAGTTTGTTTATGTCATTGAATTAATATTTAGGTCATTTTCGTCCTCCCTAGGCATATTCTTGTCCAATTAGGGTTTTTAACCAATCTTGTGCATCCAATAGGTGTGTTTGTGTCATTGGATGATCAATTAGGTCATTTTCGTCCTCCCTAGGCTTATTCTTGTCCAATTAGGGTTTTTAACCAATCTTGTGCATCCAATAGGTGTGTTTGTGTCATTGGATGATCAAGTAGGTCATTTTCGTCCTCCCTAAGCTTATTCTTGTCCAATTAGGGTTTTGAACCAATCTTGTGCATCCAATAACTTTGATTGTGTCATTGA
Organism: Cicer pinnatifidum; assembly: GCA_037974775.1. Classification (NCBI taxonomy): domain Eukaryota; kingdom Viridiplantae; phylum Streptophyta; class Magnoliopsida; order Fabales; family Fabaceae; genus Cicer; species Cicer pinnatifidum. The sequence goes on from JBBPBR010001675.1 coordinate 40,331, forward strand.
ATTAATATTTAGGTCATTTTCGTCCTCCCTAGGCATATTCTTGTCCAATTAGGGTTTTTAACCAATCTTGTGCATCCAATAGGTGTGTTTGTGTCATTGGATGATCAATTAGGTCATTTTCGTCCTCCCTAGGCTTATTCTTGTCCAATTAGGGTTTTTAACCAATCTTGTGCATCCAATAGGTGTGTTTGTGTCATTGGATGGTCAATTAAGTTATTTTCGTCCTCCCTAGGCTTATTCTTGTCCAATTAGGGTTTTTAACCAATCTTGTGCATCCAATAGGTGTGTTTGTGTCATTGGATGATCAATTAGGTCAATTTCGTCCTCCCTAGGCATATTCTTGTCCAATTAGGGTTTTTAACCAATCTTGTGCATCCAATAAGTTTGTTTGTTTCATTGAATTAATATTTAGGTCATTTTCGTCCTCCCTAGGCATATTCTTGTCCAATTAGGGTTTTTAACCAATCTTGTGCATGCAATAGGTGTGTTTGTGTCATTGGATGATCAATTAGGTCATTTTCGTCCTCCCTAGGCATATTCTTGTCCAATTAGTGTTTTTAACCAATCTTGTGCATGCAATAGGTGTGTTTGTGTCATTGGATGATCAATTAGGTCATTTTCGTCCTCCCTAGGCATATTCTTGTGCAATTAGGGTTTTTAACCAATATTGTGCTTCCAATAGGTGTGTTTGTGTCATTGGATGATCAATTAGGTCATTTTCGTCCTCCCTAGGCTTGTTCTTGTCCAATTAGGGTTTTTAACCAATCTTGTGCATCCAACAAATTTGTTTATGTCATTGAATTAATATTTAGGTAATTTTCGTCCTCCCTAGGCATATTCTTGTCCAATTAGGGTTTTTAACCAATCTTGTGCATGCAATAGGTGTGTTTGTGTCATTGGATTATCAATTAGGTCATTTTCGTCCTCCCTAGGCATATTCTTGTCCAATTAGGGTTTTTAACCAATCTTGTGCATGCAATAGGTGTGTTTGTGTCATTGGATGATCAATTAGGTCATTTTCGTCCTCCCTAGGCATATTCTTGTCCAATTAGGGTTTTTAACCAATCTTGTGCATCCAATAGGTGTGTTTGTGGCAATGGATGATCAATTAGGTCATTTTCGTCCTCCCTAGGCTTATTCTTGCCCAATTAGGGTTTTTAACCAATCTTGTGCATCAAATAAGTTCATTTGTGTCATTGTATTTACATTTAGGTCATTTTCGTCCTCCCTAGGCATATTCTTGTCCAATTAGGGTTTTTAACCAATCTTGTGCTTCCAATAGGTGTGTTTGTGTCATTGGATGATCACTTAGGTCATTTTCGTCCTCACTAGGCTTATTCTTGTCCAATTAGGGTTTTTAACCAATCTTGTGTATCCAATAGGTGTGTTTGTGTCATTGGATGATCAATTAGGTCATTTTCGTCCTCCCTAGGCTTATTCTAGTCCAATTAGGGTTTTTAACCAATCTTGTGCATCCAATAACTTTGTTTGTCTCATTGAATTAATATTTAGGTCATTTTCGTCCTCCCTAGGCATATTCTTGTCCAATTAGGGTTTTTAACCAATCTTGTGCATCCAATAGGTGTGTTTGTGTCATTGGATGATCAATTAGGTCATTTTCGCCCTCCCTAGGCTTATTCTTGTCCAATTAGGGTTTTTAACCAATCTTTTGCATCCAATAAGTTCATTTGTGTCATTGGATTAACATTTAGGTCATTTTCGTCCTTCCTAGGCATATTCTTGTCCAATTAGGGTTTTTAACCAATCTTGTGCTTCCAATAGGTGTGTTTTTGTCATTGGATGATCAATTAGGTCATTTTCGTCCTCCCTAGGCTTATTCTTGTCCAATTAGGGTTTTTAACCAATCTTGGGCATCCAACAAGTTTGATTATGTCATTGAATTAATATTTAGGTCATTTTCGTCCTCCCTAGGCATATTCTTGTCCAATTAGGGTTTTTAACCAATCTTGTGCATGCAATAGGTGTGTTTGTGTCATTGGATGATCAATTAGGTCACTTTCGTCCTCCCTAGGCATATTCTTGTCCAATTAGGGTTTTTAACCAATCTTGTGCATCCAATAGGTGTGTTTGTGGCAATGGATAATCAATTAGGTCATTTTCTTCCTCCCTAGGCTTATTCTTGTCCAATTTGGGTTTTTAACCAATCTTGTGCATCCAATAGGTGTGTTTGTGTCATTGGATGATCAATTAGGTCATTTTCGTCCTCCCTAGGCATATTCTTGCCCAATTAGGGTTCTTAACCAATCTTGTGCTTCCAATAGCTGTGTTTGTGTCATTGGATGATCAGTTAGGTCATTTTCGTCCTCCCTAGGCTTATTCTTGTCCAATTAGGGTTTTTAACCAATCTTTTGCATCCAATAAGTTCATTTGTGTCATTGGATTAACATTTAGGTCATTTTCGTCCTTCCTAGGCATATTCTTATCCAATTAGGGTTTTTAACCAATCTTGTGCCTCCAATAGGTGTGTTTGTGTTATTGGATGATCAATTAGGTCATTTTCGTCCTCCCTAGGCTTATTCTTGTCCAATTAGGGTTTTTAACCAATCTTGTGCATCCAACAAGTTTGTTTATGTCATTGAGTTAATATTTAGGTCATTTTCGTCCTCCCTAGGCATATTCTTGTCCAATTAGGGTTTTTAACCAATCTTGTGCATGCAATAGGTGTGTTTGTGTCATTGGATGATCAATTAGGTCATTTTCGTCCTCCCTAGGCATATTCTTGTCCAATTAGGGTTTTTAACCAATCTTGTGCATCCAATAGGTGTGTTTGTGGCAATGGATGATCAATTAGGTCATTTTCGTCCTCCCTAGGCTTTTTCTTTTCCAATTAGGGTTTTTAACCAATCTTGTGCATCCAATATGTGTGTTTGTGTCATTGGATGATCAATTAGGTCATTTTCGTCCTCCCTAGGCTTATTCTTGCCCAATTAGGGTTTTTAACCAATCTTGTGCATCCAATAAGTTCATTTGTGTCATTGGATTAACATTTAGGTCATTTTCGTCCTCCCTAGGCATATTCTTGTCCAATTAGGGTTTTTAACCAATCTTGTGCTACCAATAGGTGTGTTTGTGTCATTGGATGATCACTTAGGTCATTTTCGTCCTCACTAGGCTTATTCTTGTCCAATTAGGGTTTTTAACCAATCTTGTGCATCCAATAGGTGTGTTTGTGTCATTGGATGATCAATTAGGTCATTTTCGTCCTCCCTAGGCTTATTCTTGTCCAATTAGGGTTTTTAACAAATCTTGTGCATCCAATAAGTTCATTTGTGTCATTGGATGATCAATTATGTCATTTTCATCCTCCCTAGGCATATTCTTGTCTAACTAGGGTTTTAAACCAATCTTGTGCATCCAATAGGTGTGTTTGTGTCATTGGATGATCAATTAGGACATTTTCGTCCTCCCTAGGCTTATTCTTGTCCAATTAGGGTTTTTAACCAATCTTGTGCATCCAATAGGTGTGTTTGTGTCATTGGATGATCAATTAGGTCATTTTCGTCCTCCCTAGGCTTATTCTTGTCCAATTAGGGTTTTTAACCAATCTTGTGCATGCAATAGGTGTGTTTGTGTCATTGGATGATCAATTAGGTCATTTTCGTCCTTCCTAGGCATATTCTTGTCCAATTAGGGTTTTTAACCAATCTTGTGCATCCAATAGGTGTGTTTGTGTCATTGGATGATCAATTAGGTCATTTTCATCCTCCCTAGGCATATTCTTGTCCAATTAGGGTTTTTAACCAATCTTGTGCATCCAATAGGTTTGTTTGTGTCATTGGATGATCAATTAGGTCATTTTCGTCCTCCCTAGGCTTATTCTTGTCCAATTAGGGTTTTTAACCAATCTTGTACATCTAATAAGTTCATTTGTGTCATTGGATTAACATTTAGGTCATTTTCGTCCTCCCTAGGCATATTCTTGTCCAATTAGGGTTTTTATCCTATCTAGTGCATCCAATAGATGTGTTTGTGTCATTGGATGATGAATTAGGTCATTTTCCTCCTCCCTAGGCATATTCTGGTCCAATTAGGGTTTTTAACCAATCTTGTGCATCCAATAGGTGTGTTTGTGTCATTGGATGATCAATTAGGTCATTTTCGTCCTCCCTAGGCATATTCTTGTCCAATTAGGGTTTTTAACCAATCTTGTGCATCCAATAGGTGTGTTTGTGTCATTGGATGATGAATTAGGTCATTTTCGTCCTCCCTAGGCTTATTCTTATCCAATTAGGGTTTTTAACCAATCTTGTGCTTCCAATAAGTTGAGTTGTGTCATTGGATTAACATTTAGGTCATTTTCGTCCTCCCTAGGCTTATTCTTGTCCAATTAGGGTTTTTAACAAATCTTGTACATCTAATAAGTTCATTTGTGTCATTGGATTAACATTTAGGTCATTTTCGTCCTCCCTAGGCATATTCTTGTCCAATTAGGGTTTTTAACCCATCTTGTGCATCCAATAGGTGTGTTTGTGTCATTGGATGATCAATTAGGTCATTTTCGTCCTCCCTAGGCATATTCTTGTCCAATTAGGGTTTTTAACCAATCTTGTGCATGCAATAGGTGTGTTTGTGTCATTGGATGATCAATTAGGTCATTTTCGTCCTCCCTAGGCATATTCTGGTCCAATTAGGGTTTTTAACCAATCTTGTGCATCCAATAGGTGTGTTTGTGTCATTGGATGATCAATTAGGTCATTTTCGTCCTCCCTAGGCTTATTCTTGTCCAATTAGGGCTTTTAATCAATCTTGTGCATCCAATAAGTTCATTTGTGTCATTGGATTAACATTTAGGTCATTTTCGTCCTCCCTAGGCATATTCTTGTCCAATTAGGGTTTTTAACCAATCTTGTGCTTCCAATAGGTGTGTTTGTGTCATTGGATGATAACTTAGGTCATTTTCGTCCTCACTAGGCTTATTCTTGTCCAATTAGGGTTTTTAACCAATCTTGTGCATCCAATAGGTGTGTTTGTGTCATTGGATGATCAATTAGGTCATTTTCGTCCTCCCTAGGCTTATTCTTGTCCAATTAGGGTTTTTAACCAATCTTGTGCATCCAATAAGTTGAGTTGTGTCATTGGATTAACCTTTAGGTCATTTTCGTTCTCCGTACGCTTATTCTTGTCCAATTAGGGTTTTTAACCAATCTTGTGCATCCAATAGGTGTGTTTGTGTCATTGGATGATCAATTAGGTCATTTTCGTCCTCCCTAGGCATATTCTTGTCCAATTAGGGTTTTTAACCAATCTTGTGCATCCAATAAGTGTGTTTGTGTCATTGGATGATCAATTAGGTAATTTTCGTCCTCCCTAGGCTTATTCTTGTCCAATTAGGGTTTTTAACCAATCTTGTGCATCCAATAGGTGTGTTTGTGTCATTGGATGATCAATTAGGTCATTTTTGTCCTCCCTAGGCTTATTCTTGTCCAATTAGGGTTTTTAACCAAGCTTGTGCATCCAATAGGTGTGTTTGTGTCATTGGATGATCAATTAGGTCATTTTCGTCCTCACTAGGCTTATTCTTGTCCAATTAGGGTTTTTAACCAATCTTGTGCATCCAATAGGTGTGTTTGTGTCATTGGATGATCAATTAGGTCATTTTCGTCCTCCCTAGGCTTATTCTTGTCCAATTAGGGTTTTTAACCAATCTTGTGCATCCAATAGGTGTGTTTGTGTCATTGGATGATCAATTAGGTCATTTTCGTCCTCCCTAGGCTTATTCTTGTCCAATTAGGGTTTTTAACCAATCTTTTGCATCCAATAGGTGTGTTTGTGTCATTGGATGACCAATTAGGTCATTTTCGTCCTCCCAAGGCATATTCTTGTCCAATTAGGGTTTTTAACCAATCTTGTGCATCCCATAGGTGTGTTTGTGGCAATGGATGATCAATTAGGTCATTTTCGTCCTCCCTAGGCTTATTCTTGTCCAATTAGGGTTTTTAACCAATCTTGTGCATCCAATAGGTGTGTTTGTGTCATTGGATGATCAATTAGGTCATTTTCGTCCTCCCTAGGCTTATTCTTGTCCAATTAGGGTTTTTAACCAATCTTGTGCATCCAATAAGTTTGTTTGTGTCATTGAATTAATATTTAGCTCATTTTCGTCCCCCCTAAGCATATTCTTGTCCAATTAGGGTTTTTAACCAATCTTGTGCATCCAATAGGTGTGTTTGTGTCATTGGATGATCAATTAGGTCATTTTCGTCCTCCCTAGGCATATTCTTGTCCAATTAGGGTTTTTAACCAATCTTGTGCATCCAATAGGTGTGTTTGTGTCATTGGATGATAAATTAGGTCATTTTCGTCCTCCCTAGACTTATTCTTGTCCAATTAGGGTTTTTAATTGATCTTGTGCATCCAATAGGTGTGTTTGTGTCATTGGATGATCAATTAGGTCATATTCGTCCTCCCTAGGCATATTCTTGTCCAATTAGGGTTTTTAACCAATCTTGTGCATCCAATAGGTGTGTTTGTGTCATTGGATGATCAATTAGGTCATTTTCGTCCTCCCTAGGCTTATTCTTATCCAATTAGGGTTTTTAACCAATCTTGTGCTTCCAATACGTTGAGTTGTGTCATTGGATTAACATTTAGGTCATTTTCGTCCTCCCTAGGCTTATTCTTGTCCAATTAGGGTTTTTAACCAATCTTGTGCATCCAATACGTTCATTTGTGTCATTGGATTAACATTTAGGTCATTTTCGTCCTCCTTAGGCATATTCTTGTCCAATTAGAGTATTAGACCAATCTTGTGCATCCAATAGGTGTGTTTGTGTCATTGGATGATCAATTAGGTTATTTTCGTCCTCCCTAGGCTTATTCTTGTCCAATTAGGGTTTTTAACTAATCTTGTGCATCCAATAAGTTCATTTGTGTCATTCGAAGATCAATTAGATCATTTTCGTCCTCCCTAGGCATATTCTTGTCCAATTATTGTTTTTAACCAATCTTGTGCATCCAATAGGTGTGTTTGTGTCATTGGATGATCAATTAGGTCATTTTCGTCCTCCCTAGGCTTATTCTTGTCCAATTAGGGTTTTTAACCAATCTTGTGCATCCAATAGGTGTGTTTGTGTCATTGGATGATCAATTAGGTCATTTTCGTCCTCCCTAGGCATATTCTTGTCCAATTAGGGTTTTTAACCAATCTTGTGCATCCAATAGGTGTGTTTGTGGCAATGGATGATCAATTAGGTCATTATCGTCCACCCTAGGCTTATTCTAGTCAAATTAGGGTTTTTAACCAATCTTGTGCATCCAATAGGTGTGTTTGTGTCATTGGATGATCAATTAGGTCATTTTCGTCCTCCCTAGGCTTATTCTTGTCCAATTAGGGTTTTTAACCAATCTTGTGCATCCAATAGGTGTGTGTGTGTCATTGGATGATCAATTAGGTCATTTTCGTCCTCCCTAGGCTTATTCTTGTCCAATTAGGGTTTTTAACCAATCTTGTGCATCCAATAAGTTCATTTGTGTCATTGGATTAACATTTAGGTCATATCCGTCCTCCCTAGGCATATTCTTGTCCAATTAGGATTTTTAACCAATCTTGTGCATCCAATAGGTGTGTTTGTGTCATTGGATGATCAATTAGGTCATTTTCGTCCTCACTAGGCTTATTCTTGTCCAATTAGGGTTTTTAACCAATCTTGTGCATCCAATAGGTGTGTTTGTGTCATTGGATGATCAATTAGGTCATTTTCGTCCTCCCTAGGCTTATTCTTGTCCAATTAGGGTTTTTAACCAATCTTGTGCATCCAATAGGTGTGTTTGTGTCATTGGATGATCAAGTAGGTCATTTTCGTCCTCCCTAAGCTTATTCTTGTCCAATTAGGGTTTTGAACCAATCTTGTGCATCCAATAACTTTGATTGTGTCATTGAATTAATATTTAGGTCATTTTCGTCCTCCCTAGGCATATTCTTGTCCAATTAGGGTTTTTAACCAATCTTGTGCATCCAATAGGTGTGTTTGTGTCATTGGATGATCAATTAGGTCATTTTCGTCCTCCCTAGGCTTATTCTTGTCCAATTAGGGTTTTTAACCAATCTTGTGCATCCAATAACTTTGTTGTGTCATTGAATTAATATTTAGGTCATTTTCAGCCTCCCTAGGCATATTCTTGTCCAATTAGGGTTTTTAACCAATCTTGTGCATCCAATAGGTGTGTTTGTGTCATTGGATGATCAATTAGGTCATTTTCGCCCACCCTAGGCTTATTCTTGTCCAATTAGGGTTTTTAACCAATCTTTTGCATCCAATAAGTTCATTTGTGTCATTCGATTAACATTTAGGTCATTTTCGTCCTTCCTAGGCATATTCTTATCCAATTAGGGTTTTTAACCAATCTTGTGCTTCCAATAGGTGTGTTTGTGTTATTGGATGATCAATTAGGTCATTTTCGTCCTCCCTAGGCTTATTCTTGTCCAATTAGGGTTTTTAACCAATCTTGTGCATCCAACAAGTTTGTTTATGTCATTGAATTAATATTTAGGTCATTTTCGTCCTCCCTAGGC
>JBBPBR010001676.1:6846-18498 GCA_037974775.1 Cicer pinnatifidum
ATAAGTTTGTTTGTTTCATTGAACTAATATTTAGGTCATTTTCGTCCTCCCTAGGCATATTCTTGTCCAATTAGGGTTTTTAACCAATTTTGTGCATCCAATAGGTGTGTTTGTGTCATTGGATGATCAATTAGGTCATTGTCGTCCTCCCTAGGCATATTCTTGTCCAATTAGGGTTTTTAACCAATTTTGTTCATCCAATAAGTTTGTTTATGTCATTGAATTAATATTTAGGTCATTTTCGTCCTCCTTAGGCATATTCTTATCCAATTAGGGTTTTTAACCAATCTTGTGCATCCAATAGGTGTGTTTGTGTCATTGGATGATCAATTAGGTCATTTTCGTCCTCCCTAGGCTTATTCTTGTCCAATTAGGGTTTTTAACCAATCTTGTGCATCCAATAGGTGTGTTTGTGTCATTGGATGATCAATTAGGTCATTTTCGTCCTCCCTAGGCTTATTCTTGTCCAATTAGGGTTTTTAACCAATCTTGTGCATCCAATAAGTTCATTTGTGTCATTGGATGATCAATTAGGTCATTTTCGTCCTCCCTAGGCATATTCTTGTCTAACCAGGGTTTTTAACCAATCTTGTGCATCCAATAGGTGTGTTTGTGTCATTGGATGATCAATTAGGTCATTTTCGTCCTCCATAGGCTTATTCTTGTCCAATTAGGGTTTTTAACCAATCTTGTGCATCCAATAGGTGTGTTTGTGTCATTGGATGATCAATTAGGTCATTTTCGTCCTCCCTAGGCTTATTCTTGTCCAATTAGGGTTTTTAACCAATCTTGTGCATCCAATAGGTGTGTTTGTGTCATTGGATGATCAATTAGGTCATTTTCGTCCTCCCTAGGCATATTCTTGTCCGATTAGGGCTTTTAACCAATCTTGTGTATCCAATAGGTGTGTTTGTGTCATTGGATGATCAATTAGGTCATTTTCGTCCTCCCTATGCATATTCTTGTCCAATTAGGGTTTTTAACCAATCTTGTGCATCCAATAGGTGTGTTTGTGTCATTGGATGATCAATTAGGTCATTTTCGTCCTCACTAGGCATATTCTTGTCCAATTAGGGTTTTTAACGAATCTTGTGCATCCAATAGGTGTGTTTGTGTCATTGGATGATCAATTAGTTCATTTTCGTCCTCCCTAGGCTTATTCTTGTCCAATTAGGGTTTTTACCCAATCTTGTGCATCCAATAAGTTGAGTTGTGTCATTGGATTAACATTTAGGTCATTTTCCTCCTCCCTAGGCTTATTCTTGTCCAATTAGGGTTTTTAACCAATCTTGTGCATCCAATAGGTGTGTTTGTGTCATTGGATGATCAATTAGGTCATTTTCGTCCTCCCTAGGCTTATTCTTGCCCAATAGGGTTTTTAACCAATCTTGTGCATCCAATAAGTTGAGTTGTGTCATTGGATTAACATTTAGGTCATTTTCGTCCTCCCTAGGCTTATTCTTGTCCAATTAGGGTTTTAGACCAATCTTGTGCATCCAATAGGTGTGTTTGTGTCATTGGATGATCAATTAGGTCATTTTCGTCCTCCCTAGTCTTATTCTTGTCCAATTAGGGTTTTTAACTAATCTTGTGCATCCGATAAGTTTGTTTGTGTCATTGAATTAATATTTAGGTCATTTTCGTCCTCCATAGGCATATTCTTGTCCAATTAGGGTTTTTAACCAATCTTGTGCATCCAATAGGTGTGCTTGTGTCATTGGATGATCAATTAGGTCATTTTCGTCCTCCCTAGGCTTATTCTTGTCCAATTAGGGTTTTTAACCAATCTTGTGCATCCGATAAGTTTGTTTGTGTCATTGAATTAATATTTAGGTCATTTTTGTCCTCCCTAGGAATATTCTTGTCCAATTCGGGTTTTTAACCAATCTTGTACGTCCAATAGGTGTGTTTGTGTCATTGGATGATCAATTAGGTCATTTACGTCCTCCCTAGGCTTATTCTTGTCCAATTAGGGTTTTTAACCATTCTTGTGCATCCAATAACTTTGTTTGTGTCATTGAATTAACATTTAGGTCATTTTCGTCCTCCCTAGGCTTATTCTTGTCCAATTAGGGTTTTTAACCAATCTTGTGCATCCAATAGGTGTGTTTGTGTCATTGGATGATCAATTAGGTCATTTTCGTCCTCCCTAGGCTTATTCTTGTCCAATTAGGGTTTTTAACCAATCTTGTGCATCCAATAAGTTTGTTTGTGTCATTGAATTATTATTTAGGTCATTTTCGTCCTCCCTATGCATATTCTTGTCCAATTAGGGTTTTTAACCAATCTTGTGCATCCAATAGGTGTGTTTGTGTCATTGGATGATCAATTAGGTCATTTTCGTCCTCCCTAGGCTTATTCTTGTCCAATTAGGGTTTTTAACCAATCTTGTGCATCCAATAACTTTGTTTGTGTCATTGAATTAATATTTAGGAAATTTTCCTCCTCCCTAGGCATATTCTTGTCCAATTAGGGTTTTTAACCAATCTTGTGCATCCAATAGGTGTGTTTGTGTCATTGGATGATCAATTAGGTCATTTTCGTCCTCCCTAGGCTTATTCTTGTCCAATTAGGGTTTTTAACCAATCTTGTGCATCCAATAAGTTCATTAGTGTCATTGGATAATCAATTAGTTCATTTTCGTCCTCCCTAGGCATATTATTGTCCAATTAGGGTTTTTAACCAATCTTGTGCATCCAATAAGTTTGTTTGTGTCATTGAATTAATATTTACGTCATTTTCGTCCTCCCTAGGCATATTATTGTCCAATTAGGGTTTTTAACCAATCTTGTGCATCCAATAAGTTCATTTGTGTTATTGGATTAACATTTAGGTCATATTCGTCCTCCGTAGGCATATTCTTGTCCAATTAGGGTTTTTAACCAATCTTGTGCATCCAATAGGTGTGTTTGTGTCATTGGATGATCAATTAGGTCATTTTCGTCCTCCCTAGGCTTATTCTTGTCCAATTAGGGTTTTTAACCAATCTTGTGCATCCAATAAGTTCATTAGTGTCATTGGATGATCAATTAGGTGATTTTCGTCCTCCCTAGGCATATTCTTGTCCAATTAGGGTTTTTAACCAATCTTGTGCATCCAATAGGTGTGTTTGTGTCATTGGATGATCAATTAGGTCATTTTCGTCCTCCCTAGGCATATTCTTGTCCAATTAGGGTTTTTAACGAATCTTGTGCATCCAATAGATGTGTTTGTTTCATTGGATGATCGATTAGGTCATTATCGTCCTCCCTAGGCTTATTCTTGTCCAATTAGGGTTTTTAACCAATCTTGTGCATCCAATAGGTGTGTTTGTGTCATTGGATGATCAATTAGGTCATTTTCGTCCTCCCTAGGCATATTCTTGTCCAATTAGGGTTTTTAACCAATCTTGTGCATCTAATAAGTTTGTTTGTTTCATTGAATTAATATTTAGGTCATTTTCGTCCTCCCTAGGCATATTCTTGTCCAATTAGGGTTTTTAACCAATCTTGTGCATCCAATAGGTGTGTTTGTGTCATTGGATGATCAATTAGGTCATTTTCGTCCTCCCTAGGCTTATTCTTGTCCAATTAGGGTTTTTAACCAATCTTGTGCATCCAGTTGGTGTGTTTGTGTCATTGGATGATCAATTAGGTCATTTTCGTCCTCCCTAGGCTTATTCTTGTCCAATTAGGGTTTTTAACCAATCTTGTGCATCCAATAAGTTCATTTGTGTCATTGGATTAACATTTAGGTCATCTCCGTCCTCCCTAGGCATATTCTTGTCCAATTAGGGTTTTTAACCAATCTTGTGCATCCAATAGGTGTGTTTGTGTCATTGGATGATCAATTAGGTCATTTTCGTCCTCCCTAGGCTTATTCTTGTCCAATTAGGGTTTTTAACCAATCTTGTGCATCCAATAAGTTCATTTGTGTGATTGGATTAACATTTAGGTCATATCCGTCCTCCCTAGGCATATTCTTGTCCAATTAGGGTTTTTAACCAATTTTGTGCATCCAATAAGTTCATTTGTGTTATTGGATTAACATTTAGGTCATATTCGTCCTCCCTAGGCATATTCTTGTCCAATTAGGGTTTTTAACCAATCCTGTGCATCCAATAGGTGTGTTTGTGTCATTGGATGATCAATTAGGTCATTTTTGTCCTTCCTAAGCATATTCTTGTCCAATTAGGGTTTTTAACCAATCTTGTGCATCCAATAGGTGTGTTTGTGTCATTGGATGATCAATTAGGTCATTTTCGTCCTCCCTAGGCTTATTCTTGTCCAATTAGGGTTTTTAACCAATCTTGTGCATCCAATAGGTGTGTTTGTGTCATTGGATGATCAATTAGGTCATTTTCGTCCTCCCTAGGCTTATTCTTGTCCAATTAGGGTTTTTAACCAATCTTGTGCATCCAATAGGTGTGTTTGTGTCATTGGATGATCAATTAGGTCATTTATCGTCCTCCCTAGGCTTATTCTTGTCCAATTAGGGTTTTTAACCAATCTTGTGCATCCAATAGGTTGAGTTGTGTCATTGGATTAACATTTAGGTCATTTTCGTCCTCCCTAGGCATATTCTTGTCCAATTAGGGTTTTTAACCAATCTTGTGCATCCAATAGGTGTGTTTGTGTCATTGGATGATCAATTAGGTCATTTTCGTCCTCCCTAGGCTTATTCTTGTCCAATTAGGGTTTTTAACCAATCTTGTGCATCCAATAGGTGTGTTTGTGTCATTGGATGATCAATTAGGTCATTTTCGTCCTCCCTAGGCTTATTCTTGTCCAATTAGGGTTTTTAACCATTCTTGTGCATCCAATAGGTGTGTTTGTGTCATTGGATGATCAATTAGGTCATTGTTGTCCTCCCTAGGCTTATTCTTGTCCAATTAGGGTTTTTAACCAATCTTGTGCATCCAATAGGTGTGTTTGTGTCATTGGATGATCAATTAGGTCATTTTCGTCCTCCCTAGGCTTATTCTTGTCCAATTAGGGTTTTTAACCAATCTTGTGCATCCAATAACTTTGATTGTGTCATTGAATTAATATTTAGGTCATTTTCGTCCTCGCTAGGCATATTCTTGTCCAATTAGGGGTTTTAACCAATCTTGTGCATGCAATAGGTGTGTTTGTGTCATTGGACGATCAATTAGGTAATTTTCGTCCTCCCTATGCATATTCTTGTCCAATTAGGGTTTTTAACCAATCTTGTGCATCCAATAGGTGTGTTTGTGTCATTGGATGATCAATTAGGTCATTTTCGTCCTCCCTAGGCTTATTCTTGTCCAATTAGGGTTTTTAACCAATCTTGTGCATCCAATAGGTGTGTTTGTGTCATTGGATGATCAATTAGGTCATTTTCGTCCTCCCTAGGCTTATTCTTGTCCAATTAGGGTTTTTAACTAATCTTGTGCATCCAATACGTTCATTTGTGTCATTGGATGATCAATTAGGTCATTTTCGTCCTCCCTAGGCATATTCTTGTCCAACTAGGGTTTTTAACCAATCTTGTGCATCCAATAGGTGTGTTTGTGTCATTGGATGATCAATTAGGTTATTTTCGTCCTCCTTAGGCTTATTCTTGTCCAATTAGGGTTTTTAACCAATCTTGTGCTTCCAATAGGTGTGTTTGTGTCATTGGATGATCAATTAGGTCATTTTCGTCCTCCCTAGGCTTATTCTTGTCCAATTAGGGTTTTAGACCAATCTTGTGCATCCAATAGGTGTGTTTGTGTCATTGGATAATCAACTAAGTCATTTTCGCCCTCCCTAGGCTTATTCTTGTCCAATTAGGGTTTTTAACTAATCTTGTGCATCCGATAAGTTTGTTTGAGTCATTGAATTAATATTTAGGTCATTTTCGTCCTCCCTAGGCATATTCTTGTCCAATTAGGGTTTTTAACCAATCTTGTGCATCCAATAAGTTGAGTTGTGTCATTGGATTAACATTTAGGTCATTTTCGTTCTCCCTACGCTTATTCTTGTCCAATTAGGGTTTTTAACCAATCTTGTGCATCCAATAGGTGTGTTTGTGTCATTGGATGATCAATTAGGTCATTTTCGTCCTCCCTAGGCTTATTCTTGTCCAATTAGGGTTTTTAACCAATCTTGTGCATCCAATAGGTGTGTTTGTGTCATTGGATGAACAATTAGGTCATTTTCGTCGTCCCTAGGCTTATTCTTATCCAATTAGGGTTTTTAACCAATCTTGTGCATCCATTAACTTTGTTTGTGTCATTGGATGATCAATTAGGTCATTTTCGTCCTCCCTAGGCTTATTCTTGTCCAATTAGGGTTTTTAACCAATCTTGTGCATCCAATACGTTCATTTGTGTCATTGGATTAACATTTAGGTCATTTTCGTCCTCCCTAGGCATATTCTTGTCCAATTAGAGTTTTAGACCAATCTTGTGCATCCAATAGGTGTCTTTGTGTCATTGGATGATCAATTAGGATATTTTCGTCCTCCCTAGGCTTATTCTTGTCCAATTAGGGTTTTTAACTAATCTTGTGCATCCAATAAGTTCATTTGTGTCATTGGATGATCAATTAGGTCATTTTCGTCCTCCCTAGGCATATTCTTGTCCAATTAGGGTTTTTAACCAATCTTGTGCATCCAATAGGTGTGTTTGTGTCATTGGATGATCAATTAGGTCATTTTCGTCCTCCCTAGGCTTATTCTTGTCCAATTAGGGTTTTTAACCGATCTTGTGCATCCAATAGGTGTGTTTGTGTCATTCGATGATCAATTAGGTCATTTTCGTCCTCCCTATGCATATTCTTTTCCAATTAGGGTTTTTAACCAATCTTGTGCATCCAATAGGTGTGTTTGTGTCATTGGATGATCAATTAGGTCATTTTCGTCCTCCCTAGGCTTATTCTTGTCCAATTAGGGTTTTTAACTAATCTTGTGCATCCGATAAGTTTGTTTGTGTCATTGAATTAATATTTAGGTCATTTTCTTCCTCCCTAGGCATATTCTTGTCTAATTAGGGTTTTTAACCAATCTTGTGCATCCAATAGGTGTGTTTGTGTCATTGGATGATCAATTAGGTCATTTACGTCCTCCCTAGGCTTATTCTTGTCCAATTAGGGTTTTTAACCAATCTTGTGCATCCATTAACTTTGTTTGTGTCACTGAATTAATATTTAGGTCATTTTCGTCCTCCCTACGCATATTCTTGTCCAATTAGGGTTTTTAACCAATCTTGTGCATCCAATAGGTGTGTTTGTGTCATTGGATGATCAATTAGGTCATTTTCGTCCTCCCTAGGCTTATTCTTGTCCAATTAGGGTTTTTAACCAATCTTGTGCATCCAATAACTTTGTTTGTGTCGTTGAATTAATATTTAGGTCATTTTCGTCCTCATTAGGCATATTCTTGTCCAATTAGGGTTTTTAACCAATCTTGTGCATCCAATAGGTGTGTTTGTGTCATTGGATGATCAATTAGGTCATTTTCGTCCTCCCTAGGCTTATTCTTGTCCAATTAGGGTTTTTAACCAATCTTGTGCATCCAATAACTTTGTTTGTGTCATTGAATTAATATTTAGGTCATTTTCGTCCTCCCTAGGCATATTCTTGTCCAATTAGGGTTTTTAACCAATCTTGTGCATCCAATAGGTGTGTTTGTGTCATTGGATTAACATTTAGGTCATTTTCGTCCTTCCTATGCATATTCTTGTCCAATTAGGGTTTTTAACCAATCTTGTGCTTCCAATAGGTGTGTTTGTGTCATTGGATGATCAATTAGGTCATTTTTGTCCTCCCTAGGCATATTCTTGTCCAATTAGGGGTTTTAACCAATCTTGTTCATGCAATAGGTGTGTTTGTGTCATTGGATGATCAATTAGGTCATTTTCGTCCTCCCTAGGCATATTCTTGTCCAATTAGGGTTTTTAACCAATCTTGTGCATCCAATAGGTGTGTTTGTGTCATTGGATGATCAATTAGGTCATTTTCGTCCTCCCTAGGCTTATTCTTGTCCAATTAGGGTTTTTAACCAATCTTGTGCATCCAACAAGTTTGTTTATGTCATTGAGTTAATATTTAGGTCATTTTCGTCCTCCCTAGGCATATTCTTGTCCAATTAGGGTTTTTAACCAATCTTGTGCATGCAATAGGTGTGTTTGTGTCATTGGATGATCAATTAGGTCATTTTCGTCCTCCCTAGGCTTATTCTTGCCCAATTAGGGTTTTTAACCAATCTTGTGCATCCAATAAGTTGAGTTGTGTCATTAGATTAGCATTTAGGTCATTTTCGTCCTCCCTAGGCATATTCTTGTCCAATTAGGGTTTTTAACCAATCTTGTGCATCCAATAGGTGTGTTTGTGTCATTGGATGATCAATTAGGTCATTTTCGTCCTCCCTAGGCTTATTCTTGTCCAATTAGGGTTTTTAACCAAT
Organism: Cicer pinnatifidum; assembly: GCA_037974775.1. Lineage (NCBI taxonomy): Eukaryota > Viridiplantae > Streptophyta > Magnoliopsida > Fabales > Fabaceae > Cicer > Cicer pinnatifidum. The sequence continues at coordinate 15,235 of JBBPBR010001676.1, forward strand.
CTTGTGCATCCAATAAGTTTAGTTGTGTCATTGGATGATCAATTAGGTCATTTTCGTCCTCCCTAGGCATATTCTTGTCCAATTAGGGTTTTTAACCAATCTTGTGCATCCAATAGGTGTGTTTGTGTCATTGGATGATCAATTAGGTCATTTTCGTCCTCCCTAGGCTTATTCTTGTCCAATTAGGGTTTTTAACCAATCCTGTGGATCCGATAAGTTTGTTTGTGTCATTGAATTAATATTTAGGTCATTTTCGTCCTCCCTAGGCATATTCTTGTCCAATTAGGGTTTTTAACCAATCTTGTGCATCCAATAGGTGTGTTTGTGTCATTAGATGATCAATTAGGTCATTTTCGTCCTCCCTAGGCATATTCTTGTCCAATTAGGGTTTTTAACCAATCTTGTGCATCCAATAGGTGTGTTTGTGGCAATGGATGATCAATTAGGTCATTTTCGTCCTCCCTAGGCTTATTCTTGTCCAATTAGGGTTTTTAACCAATCTTGTGCATCCAATAGGTGTGTTTGTGGCAATGGATGATCAATTTGGTCATTTTCGTCCTCCTAGGCTTATTCTTGACCAATTAGGGTTTTTAACCAATCTTGTGCATCCAATAAGTTGAGTTGTGTCATTGGATTAGCATTTAGGTCATTTTCGTCCTCCCTAGGCTTATTCTTGACCAATTAGGGTTTTTAACAAATCTTGTGCATCCAATAAGTTCATTTGTGTCATTGGATTAACATTTAGGTCATTTTCGTTCTCCCTAGGCATATTCTTGTCCAATTAGGGTTTTTAACCAATCTTGTCCATCCAATAGGTGTGTTTGTGTCATTGGATGATCAATTAGGTCATTTTCGTCCTTTCTATGCTTATTCTTGTCCAATTAGGGTTTTTAACCAATCTTGTGCATCCAATAGGTGTGTTTGTGTCATTGGATGATCAATTAGGTCATTTTCGTCCTCCCTAGGCTTATTCTTGTCCAATTAGGGTTTTTAACCAATCTTGTGCATCCAATAGGTGTGTTTGTGTCATTGGATGATCAATTAGGTCATTTTCGTCCTCCCTAGGCTTATTCTTGTCCAATTAGGGTTTTTAACCAATCTTGTGCATCCAATAGGTGTGTTTGTGTCATTGGATGATCAATTAGGTCATTTATCGTCCTCCCTAGGCTTATTCTTGTCCAATTAGGGTTTTTAACCAATCTTGTGCATCCAATAGGTTGAGTTGTGTCATTGGATTAACATTTAGGTCATTTTCGTCCTCCCTAGGCATATTCTTGTCCAATTAGGGTTTTTAACCAATCTTGTGCATCCAATAGGTGTGTTTGTGTCATTGGATGATCAATTAGGTCATTTTCGTCCTCCCTAGGCTTATTCTTGTCCAATTAGGGTTTTTAACCAATCTTGTGCATCCAATAGGTGTGTTTGTGTCATTGGATGATCAATTAGGTCATTTTCGTCCTCCCTAGGCTTATTCTTGTCCAATTAGGGTTTTTAACCATTCTTGTGCATCCAATAGGTGTGTTTGTGTCATTGGATGATCAATTAGGTCATTGTTGTCCTCCCTAGGCTTATTCTTGTCCAATTAGGGTTTTTAACCAATCTTGTGCATCCAATAGGTGTGTTTGTGTCATTGGATGATCAATTAGGTCATTTTCGTCCTCCCTAGGCTTATTCTTGTCCAATTAGGGTTTTTAACCAATCTTGTGCATCCAATAAGTTCATTTGTGTTATTGTATTAACATTTAGGTCATATTCGTCCTCCCTAGGCATATTCTTGTCCAATTAGGGTTTTTTAACCAATCTTGTGCATCCAATAGGTGTGTTTGTGTCATTGGATGATCAATTAGGTCATTTTCGTCATCCCTAGGCATATTCTTGTCTAGTTAGGGTTTTTAACCAATCTTGTGCATCCAATAGGTGTTTGTGTCATTGGATGATCAATTAGGTCATTTTCGTCCTCCCTAGGCTTATTCTTGTCCAATTATGGTTTTTAACCAATCTTGTGCATCCAATAGGTGTGTTTGTGTCATTGGATGATCAATTAGGTCATTTTCGTCCTCCCTAGGCTTATTCTTGCCCAATAGGGTTTTTAACCAATCTTGTGCATCCAATAAGTTGAGTTGTGTCATTGGATTAACATTTAGGTCATTTTCGTCCTCCCTAGGCTTATTCTTGTCCAATTAGGGTTTTTAACCAATCTTGTGCTTCCAATAGGTGTGTTTGTGTCATTGGTTGATCAATTAGGTCATTTTCGTCCTCCCTAGGCTTATTCTTGTCCAATTAGGGTTTTAGACCAATCTTGTGCATCCAATAGGTGTGTTTGTGTCATTGGATAATCAACTAAGTCATTTTCGCCCTCCCTAGGCTTATTCTTGTCCAATTAGGGTTTTTAACTAATCTTGTGCATCCGATAAGTTTGTTTGTGTCATTGAATTAATATTTAGGTCATTTTCGTCCTCCCTAGGCATATTCTTGTCCAATTAGGGTTTTTAACCAATCTTGTGCATCCAATAAGTTGAGTTGTGTCATTGGATTAACATTTAGGTCATTTTCGTCTTCCCTAGGCTTATTCTTGTCCAATTAGGGTTTTTAACCAATCTTGTGCATCCAATAGGTGTGTTTTTGTCATTGGATGATCAATTAGGTCATTTTCGTCCTCCCTAGGCTTATTCTTGCCCAATAGGGTTTTTAACCAATCTTGTGCATCCAATAAGTTGAGTTGTGTCATTGGATTAACATTTAGGTCATGTTCGTCCTCCCTAGGCTTATTCTTGTCCAATTAGGGTTTTTAACCAATCTTGTGCTTCCAATAGGTGTGTTTGTGTCATTGGATGATCAATTAGGTCATTTTCGTCCTCCCTAGGCTTATTCTTGTCCAATAGGGTTTTAAACCAATCTTGTGCATCCAATAAGTTGAGTTGTGTCATTGGATTAACATTTAGGTCATTTTCGTCCTCCCTGGGCTTATTCTTGTCCAATTAGGGTTTTTAACCAATCTTGTGCTTCCAATAGGTGTGTTTGTGTCATCGAATGATCAATTAGGTCATTTTCGTCCTCCCTAGGCTTATTCTTGTCCATTTAGGGTTTTAGACCAATCTTGTGCATCCAATAGGTGTGTTTGTGTCATTGCATAATCAACTAAGTCATTTTCGCCCTCCCTAGGCTTATTCTTGTCCAATTAGGGTTTTTAACTCATCTTGTGCATCCGATAAGTTTGTTTGTGTCATTGAATTAATATTTAGGTCATTTTCGTCCTCCCTAGGC
>JBBPBR010001677.1:0-15633 GCA_037974775.1 Cicer pinnatifidum
GGAGGACGAAAATGACCTAAATGTTAATCCAATGACACAACTCAACTTATTGGATGCACAAGATTGGTTAAAAACCCTATTGGGCAAGAATAAGCCTAGGGAGGACGAAAATGACCTAATTGATCATCCAATGACACAAACACACCTATTGGATGCACAAGATTGGTTAAAAACCCTAATTGGACAAGAATATGCCTAGGGAGGACGAAAATGACCTAAATATTAATTCAATGACACAAACAAAGTTATTGGATGCACAAGATTGGTTGAAAACCCTAATTGGACAAGAATAAGCCAAGGGAGGACGTAAATGACCTAATTGATCATCCAATGACACAAACACACCTATTGGATGCACAAGATTGGTTAAAAACCCTAATTAGACAAGAATATGCCTAGGGAGGAATAAAATGACCTAAATATTAATTCAATGACACAAACAAACTTATCGGATGCACAAGATTAGTTAAAAACCCTAATTGGACAAGAATAAGCCTAGGGAGGACGAAAATGACCTAATTGATTATCCAATGACACAAACACACCTATTGGATGCAAAGATTGGTCTAAAACCCTAATTGGACAAGAATAAGCCTTGGGAGGACGAAAATGACCTAATTGATCATCCAATGACACAAACACACCTATTGGATGCACAAGATTGGTTAAAAACCCTAATTGGACAAGAATAAGCCTAAGGAGGACGAAAATGACCTAAATGTTAATCCAATGACACAACTCAACTTATTGGATGCACAAGATTGGTTAAAAACCCTAATTGGACAAGAATAAGCCTTGGGAGGACGAAAATGACCTAATTGATCATCCAATGACACAAACACACCTATTGGACAAGAATAAGCCTAGGGAAGACGAAAATAACCTAATTGATCATCCAATGACACAAACACACCTATTGGATGCACAAGATTGGTTAAAAACCCTAATTGGACAAGAATATGCCTAGGGAGGACGAAAATGACCTAAATGTTAATCCAATGACACAAATGAACTTATTAGATGCACAAGATTGGTTAAAAACCCTAATTGGACAAGAATAAGCCTAGGGAGGACGAAAATGACCTAAATGTTAATCCAATGACACAACTCAACTTATTGGATGCACAAGATTGGTTAAAAACCCTAATTGGACAAGAATAGGCCTATGGAGGACGCAAATGACATAATTGATCATCCAATGACACAAACACACCTATTGGATGCACAAGATTGGTAAAAAACCCTAATTGGACAAGAATAAGTCTAGGGATGACGAAAATGACCTAAATGTTAATCCAATGACACAACTCAACTTATTGGATGCACAATATTGGTTAAAAACCCTAATTGGACAAGAATAAGCCTAGGGACGACGAAAATGACCTAATTGATCATCCAATGACACAAACACACCTATTAGATGCACAAGATTGGTTAAAAACCCTAATTGGACAAGAATAAGCCTAGGGAGGAACAAAATGACCTAATTGATCATCCAATGACACAAACACACCTATTGGATGCACAAGATTGGTTAAAAACCCTAATTGGACAAGAATAAGCCTAGGGAGGACGAAAATGACCTAAATGTTAATCCAATGACACAACTCAACTTATTGGATGCACAAGATTGGTTAAAAACCCTAATTGGACAAGAATATGCCTAGGGAGGACGAAAATTACCTAAATGGTAATCCAATGACACAACTCAACTTATTGGATGCACAAGATTGGTTAAAAACCCTAATTGGACAAGAATAAGCCTAGGGAGGACGAAAATAACCTAATTGATCATCCAATGACACAAACACACCTATTGGATGCACAAGATTGGTTAAAAACCCTAATTGGACAAGAAAAAGCTTAGGGAGGACGAAAATGACCTAAATGTTAATCCAATGACACCACTCAACTTATTGGATGCACAAGATTGGTTAAAAACCCTAATTGGACAAGAATAAGCCTAGGGAGGACGAAAATGACCTAAATGTTAATCCAATGACACAACTCAACTTATTGGATGCACAAGATTGGTTAAAAACCCTAATTGGACAAGAATAAGCCTAGGGAGGACGAAAATGACCTAAAATATCATTCAATGACATAAATGAACTTATTGGATGCACAAGATTGGTTAAAAACCCTAATTGGACAAGAATAAGCATAGGGAGGACGAAAATGACCTAATTGATCATCCAATGACACAAACACACCTATTGGATGCACAAGATTGGTTAAAAACCCTAATTAGACAAGAATATGCCTAGGGAGGACGAAAATGACCTAATTGATCATCCAATGACACAAACACACCTATTGGATGCACAAGATTGGTTAAAAACCCTAATTGGACAAGAATATGCCTAGGCAGGACGAATATGACCTAATTGATCATCCAATGACACAAACACACCTATTTGATGTACAAGATTCGTTAAAAACCCTAATTGGACAAGAATATGCCTAGGGAGGACGAAAATGACCTAATTGATCATCCAATGACACAAACACACCTATTGGATGCACAAGATTGGTTAAAAACCCTAATTGGACAAGAATAAGCCTAGGGAGGACGAAAATGACCTAATTGATCATCCAATGACACAAACACACCTATTGGATGCACAAGATTGGTTAAAAACCCTAATTGGACAAGAATAAGCCTAGGGAGGACGAAAATGACCTAATTGATCATCCAATGACACAAACACACCTATTGGATGCATAAGATTGGTTAAAAACCCTAATTGGACAAGAATAAGCTTAGGGAGGACGAAAAATGACCTAATTGATCATCCAATGACACAAACACACCTATTGGATGCACAAGATTGGTTAAAAACCCTAATTGGACAAGAATAAGCCTAGGGAGGACGAAAATGACCTAATTGATCATCCAATGACACAAACACACCTATTGGATGCACAAGATTGGTTAAAAACCCTAATTGGACAAGAATAAGCCTAGGGAGGACGAAAATGACCTAATTGATCATCCAAAGACACAAACACACCTATTGGATGCACAAGATTTGTTAAAAACCCTAGTTGGACAAGAATATGCCTAGGGAGGACGAAAATGACCTAATTGATCATCCAATGACACAAATGAACTTATTGGATGCACAAGATTGGTTAAAAACCCTAATTTGACAAGAATAAGCCTAGGGAGGACGAAAATGACCTAATTGATCATCCAGTGACACAAACACACCTATTGGATGCACAAGATTGGTTAAAAACCATAATTGGACAAGAATAAGCCTAGGGAGGACGAAAATGACCTAAATGTTAATCCAATGACACAAACACACCTATTGGATGCACAAGATTGGTTAAAAACCCTAATTGGACAAGAATAAGCCTAGCGAGGACGAAAATGACCTAAATGTTAATCCAATGACACAAACACACCTATTGGATGCACAAGATTGGTTAAAAACCCTAATTGGACAAGAATAAGCATAGGGAGGACGAAAATGACCTAATTGATCATCCAATGACACAAACACACCTATTGGATGCACAAGATTTGTTAAAAACCCTAATTGGACAATAATATGCCTAGGGAGGACGAAAATGACCTAATTGATCATCCAATGACACAAACACACCTATTGGATGCACAAGATTGATTAAAAACCCTAATTGGACAAGAATATGCCAAGGGAGAACGAAAATGACCTAAATTGATCATCCAATGACACAAACACACCTATTGGATGCACAAGATTGGTTAAAAACCCTAATTGGACAAGAATATGCCTAGGGAGAACGAAAATGACCTAAATGTTAATCCAATGACACAAATGAACTTATTGGATGCACAAGATTGGTTAAAAACCCTAATTGGACAAGAATAAGCCTAGGGAGGACGATAATGACCTAATTGATCACCCAATGACACAAACACACCTATTCGATGCACAAGATTGGTTGAAAACCCTAGTTGGACAAGAATATGCCTAGAGAGGACGAAAATGACCTAATTGATCATCCAATGACACAAACACACCTATTGGATGCACAAGATTGGTTAAAAACCCTAATTGGACAAGAATAAGCCTAGGGAGGACGAAAATGACCTAAATGTTAATCCAATGACACAACTCAACTTATTGGATGCACAAGATTGGTTAAAAACCCTAATTGGACAAGAATAAGCCTAGGGAGGACGAAAATGAACTAATTGATCATCCAATGACACAAACACACCTATTGGATGCACAAGATTCGTTATAAACCCTAATTGGACAAGAATATGACTAGGGAGGACGAAAATGACCTAATTGATCATCCAATGACACAAACACACCTATTGGATGCACAAGATTGGTTAAAAACCCTAATTGGACAAGAATATGCCTAGGGAGGACGAAAATGACCTAATTGATCATCCAATGACACAAACACACCTATTGGATGCACAAGATTGGTTAAAAACCCTAATTGGACAAGAATAAGCCTAGGGATGACGAAAATGACCTAAATGTTAATCCAATGACACAACTCAACTTATTGGATGCACAAGATTGGTTAAAAACCCTAATTGGACAAGAATAAGCCTATGGGGGACGAAAATGACCTAATTGATCATCCAATGACACAAACACACCTATTGGATGCACAAGATTGGTTAAAAACCCTAATTGGACAAGAATAAGCCTAGGGAGGACGAAAATGACCTAAATGTTAATCCAATGACACAACTCAACTTATTGGATGCACAAGATTGGTTAAAAACCCTAATTGGACAAGAAAAACCCTAGGGAGGACGAAAATGACCTAATTGATCATCCAATGACAAAAACACGCCTATTGGATGCACAAGATTGGTTAAAAACCCTAATTGGACAAGAATAAGCCTAGGGAGGACGAAAATGACCTAATTGATCATCCATTGCAACAAACACACCTATTGGATGCACAAGATTGGTTAAAAACCCTAATTGGACAAGAATATGCCTAGGGAGGACGAAAATGACCTAATTGGTCATCCAATGACACAAACACACCTATTGGATGCACAAGATTCGTTAAAAACCCTAATTGGACAAGAAATAGCCTAGGGAGGACGAAAATGACCTAATTGATCATCCAATGACACAAACACACCTATTGGATGCACAAGATTGGTTAAAAACCCTAATTGGACAAGAATAAGCCTAGGGAGGACGAAAATGACCTAATTGATCATTCAATGACACAAATGAACTTATTGCATGCACAAGATTGGTTAAAAATCCTAATTGCACAAGAATAAGCCTAGGGAGGACGAAAATGACCTAATTGATCATCCAATGACACAAACACACCTATTGGATGCACAAGATTGGTTAAAAACCCTAATTGGACAAGAATAAGCCTAGGGAGGACGAAAATGACCTAATTGATCATCCAATGACACAAACACACTTATTGGATGAACAAGATTGGTTAAAAACCCTAATTGGACAAGAATAAGCCTAGGGAGGACGAAAATGACCTAATTGATCATCCAATGACACAAACACACCTATTGGATGCACAAGATTGGTTAAAAACCCTAATTGGACAAGAATAAGCCTAGGGAGGACGAAAATGACCTAATTGATCATCCAAAGACACAAACACATCTATTGGATGCACAAGATTGGTTAAAAACCCTAGTTAGACAAGAATATACCTAGGGAGGACGAAAATGACATAATTGATCATCCAATGACACAAATGAACTTATTGGATGCACAAGATTGGTTAAAAACCCTAATTGGACAAGAATAAGCCTAGGGAGGACGAAAATGACCTAATTGATCATCCAATGACACAAACACACCTATTGGATGCACAATATTGGTTCAAAACCCTAGTTGGACAAGAATATGCCTAGGGAGGACGAAAATGACCTAATTGATCATCCAATGACACAAACAAACTTATTGGATGCACAAGATTGGTTAAAAACCCTAATTGGACAAGAATAAGCTAAGGGAGGACGAAAATGACCTAAATGTTAATCCAATGACACAACTCAACTTATTGGATAAACAAGATTGGTTAAAAACCCTAATTGGGCAAGAATAAGCCTAGGGAGGACGAAAATGACCTAATTGATCATCCAATGACACAAACACACCTATTGGATGCACAAGATTGGTTAAAAACCCTAATTGGACAAGAATAAGCCTAGGGAGGACGAAAATGACCTAAATGTTAATCCAATGACACAACTCAACTTATTGGATGCACAAGATTGGTTAAAAACCCTAATTGGACAAGAATAAGCCTAGGGAGGACGAAAATGACCTAAACGTTAATCCAATGACACAAATGAACTTATTGGATGCACAAGATTGGTTAAAAACCCTAATTGGACAAGAATAAGCCTAGGGAGGATGATAATGACCTAATTGATCATCCAATGACACAAACACACCTATTCGATACACAAGATTGGTTGAAAACCCTAGTTGGACAAGAATATGCCTATAGAGGACGAAAATGACCTAATTGATCATCCAATGACACAAACACACCTATTGGATGCACAAGATTGGTTAAAAACCCTAATTGGACAAGAATAAGCCTAGGGAGGACGAAAATGACCTAAATGTTAATCCAATGACACAACTCAACTTATTGGATGCACAAGATTGGTTAAAAACCCTAATTGGACAAGAATAAGCCTAGGGAGGACGAAAATGACCTAATTGATCATCCAATAACACAAATGAACTTATTGGATGCACAAGATTGGTTAAAAACCCTAATTGGAAAAGAATAAGCCTAGGGAGCACGAAAATGACCCAATTGATCATCCTATGACACAAACACACCTATTGGATGCACAAGATTGGTTAAAAACCCTAATTGGACAAGAATATGCCTAGGGAGGACGAAAATGACCTAAATGTTAATCCAATGACACAAATGAACTTATTGGATGCACAAGATTGGTTAAAAACCCTAATCGGACAAAATAAGCCTAGGGAGGACGAAAATGACCTAAATGTTAATCCAATGACACAACTCAAATTATTGGATGCACAAGATTGGTTAAAAACCCTAATTGGGCAAGAATAAGCCTAGGGAGGACGAAAATGACCTAATTGATCATCCAATGACACAAACACACCTATTGGATGCACTAGATTGGTTAAAAACCCTAATTGGACAAGAATAAGCCTAGGGAGGACGAAAATGACCTAAATGTTAATCCAATGACACAACTCAACTTATTGGATGCACAAGATTGGTTAAAAACCCTAATTGGACAAGAATAAGCCTAGGGAGGACGAAAATGACCTAATTGATCATCCAATGACACAAACACACCAATTGGATGCACAAGATTCGTTAAAAACCCTTATTGGACAAGAATATGCCTAAAGAGGACGAAATTTACCTAATTGATCATCCAATGACACAAAAACACCTATTGGATGCACAAGATTGGTTAAAAACCCTAATTGGACAAGAATATGCCTAGGGCGGACGAAAAAGACCTAATTGATCATCCAATGACACAAACACACCTATTGGATGCACAAGATTGGTTAAAAACCCTAATTGGACAAGAATAAGCCTAGGGAGGACGAAAATGACCTAAATGTTAATCCAATGACACAACTCAACTTATTGGATGCACAAGATTGGTTAAAAACCCTAATTGGACAAGAATAAGCCTAGGGAGGACGAAAATGACCTAATTGATCATCCAATGACACAAACACACCAATTGGATGCACAAGATTCGTTAAAAACCCTAATTGGACAAGAAAAAGCTTAGGGAGGATGAAAATGACCTAAATGTTAATCCAATGACACCACTCAACTTATTGGATGCACAAGATTGGTTAAAAACCCTAATTGGACAAGAATACGCCTAGGGAGGACGAAAATGACCTAATTGATCATCCAATGACACAAACACACCTATTGGATGCACAAGATTGGTTAAAAACCCTAATTGGACAAGAATATGCCTAGGGAGGACGAAAATGACCTATTTGATCATCCAACGACACAAACACACCTATTTATTTCACAAGATCGGTTAAAAACCCTAATTGGACAAGAATAAGCCTAGGGAGGACGAAAATGACCTAATTGATCATCCAATGACACAAACACACCTATTGGATGCACAAGATTGGTTAAAAACCCAAATTGGACAAGAATATGCCTAGGGGGGACAAATATGACCTAATTGATCATCCAATGACACAAATGAAGTTATTGGATGTACAAGATTAGTTAAAAACCATAATTGGACAAGAATAAGCATTGGGAGGACGAAAATAACCTAATTGATCATCCAATGAAACAAACACACCTATTGGATGCACAAGATTGGTTAAAAACCCTAATTGGACAATAATATGCCTAGGGAAGATGAAAATGACCTAAATGTTAATCCAATGACACAAATGAACTTATTGGATGCACAAGATTGGTTAAAAACCCTAATTGGACAAGAATAAGCCTAGGGACGACGAAAATGACCTAATTGATCATCCAATAACACAAACACACCTATTGGATGCACAAGATTGGTTAAAAACCCTAATTGGACAAGAATAAGCCTAGGGAGGACGAAAATGACCTAAATGTTAATCCAATGACACAACTCAACTTATTGGATGCACAAGATTGGTTAAAAACCCTAATTGGACAAGAATAAGCCTAGGGACGACGAAAATGACCTAATTGATCATCCAATGACACAAACACACCTATTGGATGCACAAGATTGGTTAAAAACCCTAATTGGACAAGAATAAGCCTAGGGAGGACGAAAATGACCTAAATGTTAATCCAATGACACAACTCAACTTATTGGATGCACAAGATTGGTTAAAAACCCTAATTGGACAAGAAAAAGCCTAGGGAGGACGAAAATGACCTAATTGATCATCCAATGACAAAAACACGCCTATTGGATGCACAAGATTGGTTAAAAACCCTAATTGGACAAGAATAAGCCTATGGAGGACGAAAATGACCTAATTTATCGTCCAATGACACAAACACACCTATTGGATGCACAAGATTGGTTAAAAACCCTAATTGGACAAGAATAAGCCTAGGGAGGACGAAAATGACCTAAATGTTAATCCAATGACACAACTCAACTTATTGGATGCACAAGATTGGTTAAAAACCCTAATTGGACAAGAATAAGCCTAGGGAGGACGAAAATGACCTAAATGTTAATCCAATGACACAACTCAACTTATTGGATGCACAAGATTGGTTAAAAACCCTAATTGGACAAGAATAAGCCTATGGAGGACGAAAATGACCTAATTGATTATCCAATGACACAAACATACCTATTGGATGCACAAGATTGGTTAAAAACCCTAATTGGACAAGAATAAGCCTAGGGAGGACGAAAATGACCTAATTGATCATCCAATGACACAAACACACCTATTGGATGCACAAGATTGGTTAAAAACCCTAATTGGACAAGAATATGCCTAGGGAGGACGAAAATGACCTAATTGATCATCCAATGACACAAACACACCTATTGGATACACAAGATCGGTTAAAAACCCTAATTGGACAAGAATAAGCCTATGGAGGACGAAAATGACCTAATTGATCATCCAATGACACAAACACACCTATTGGATGCACAAGATTGGTTAAAAACCCTAATTGGACAAGAATAAGCCTAGGCAAGACGAAAATGACCTAATTGATCATCCAATGACACAAACACACCTATTGGATGCACAAGATCGGTTAAAAACCCTAATTGGACAAGAAAAAGCCTAGGGAGGTTGAAAATGACCTAATTGATCGTCCAATGACACAAACACACCTATTGGATGCACAAGATTGGTTAAAAACCCTAATTGGACAAGAATATGCCTAGGGAGGAAGAAAATGACCTAAATATTAATTCAATGACACAAACAAACTTATCGGATGCACAAGATTGGTTGAAAACCCTAATTGGACAAGAATAAGCCTAGGGAGGACGTAAATGACCTAATTGATCATCCAATGACACAAACACACCTATTGGATGCACAAGATTGGTTAAAAACCCTAATTGGACAAGAATAAGCCTAGGCAAGACGAAAATGACCTAATTGATCATCCAATGACACAAACACACCTATTGGATGCACAAGATCGGTTAAAAACCCTAATTGGACAAGAAAAAGCCTAGGGAGGTTGAAAATGACCTAATTGATCGTCCAATGACACAAACACACCTATTGGATGCACAAGATTGGTTAAAAACCCTAATTGGACAAGAATATGCCTAGGGAGGAAGAAAATGACCTAAATATTAATTTAATGACACAAACAAACTTATCGGATGCACAAGATTGGTTAAAAACCCTAATTGGACAAGAATATGCCTAGGGAGGACGAAAATGACCTAATTGATCATCCAATGACACAAACACACCTATTGGATGCACAAGATTCGTTAAAAACCCTAATTGGACAAGAATAAGCCTAGGGAGGACGAAAATAACCTAATTGATCATACAATGACACAAATCAACTTATTGGATGCACAAGATTGGTTAAAAACCCTAATTGGGTAAGAATAAGCCTAGGGAGGATGAAGATGACCTAATTGATCATCCAATGACACAAACACACCTATTGGATGCACAAGATTGGTTAAAAACCCTAATTGGACAAGAATAAGCCTAGGGAGGACGAAAATGACCTAAATGTTAATCCAATGACACAACTCAACTTATTGGATGCACAAGATTGGTTAAAAACCCTAATTGGACAAGAATAAGCCTAGGGAGGACGAAAATGAACTAATTGATCATCCAATGACACAAACACACCTATTGGATGCACAAGATTCGTTAAAAACCCTAATTGGACAAGAATATGACTAGGGAGGACGAAAATGACCTAATTGATCATCCAATGACACAAACACACCTATTGGATGCACAAGATTGGTTAAAAACCCTAATTGGACAAGAATAAGCCTAGGGAGGACGAAAATGACCTAAATGTTAATCCAATGACACAACTCAACTTATTGGATGCACAAGATTGGTTAAAAACCCTAATTGGACAAGAATAAGCTTAGGGAGGACGAAAATGACCTAATTGATCATCCATTGACACAAACACACCTATTGGATGCACAAGATTGGTTAAAAACCCTAATTGGACAAGAATATGCCTAGGGAGGACGAAAATGACCTAAATATTAATTCAATGACACAAACAAACTTATCGGATGCACAAGATTGGTTAAAAACCCTAATTGGACAAGAATAAGCCTAGGGAGGACGAAAATGACCTAATTGATCATCCAATGACACAAACATACCTATTAGATGCTAAAGATTGGTTAAAAACCCTAATTGGAAAAGAATCAGCCTAGGGAGGACGAAAATGACCTAAATATTAATTCAATGACACAAACAAACTTATCAGATGCACAAGATTGGTTAAAAACCCTAATTGAACAAGAATAAGCCTAGGGAGGACGAAAATGACCTAATTGATCATCCAATGACCCAAACACACCTATTGGATGCACAAGATTGGTTAAAAACCCTAATTGGACAAGAATATGCCTAGGGAGGACGAAAATGACCTAATTGATCATCCAATAACATAAATGAACTTATTGGATGCACAAGATTAGTTAAAAACCCTAATTGGACAAGAAGAAGCCTAGGGAGGACAAAAATAACCTAATTGATCATCCGATGACACAAACACACCTATTGGATGCACAAGATTGGTTAAAAACCCTAATTGGACAAGAATATGCCTAGGGAGGACGAAAATGACCTAAATGTTAATCCAATGACACAAATGAACTTATTGGATGCACAATATTTGTTAAAAACCCTAATTGGACAAGAATAAGCCTAGGGAGGACGAAAATGACCTAAATGTTAATCCAATGACACAACTCAACTTATTGGATGCACAAGATTGGTTAAAAACCCTAATTGGACAAGAATAAGTCTAGGGAGGACGAAAATGACCTAAATGTTAATCCAATGACACAACTCAACTTATTGGATGCACAAGATTGGTTAAAAACCCTAATTGGACAAGAATAAGCCTATGGAGGACGAAAATGACCTAATTGATCATCAAATGACACAAACACACCTATTGGATGCACAAGATTGGTTAAAAACCCTAATTGGACAAGAATAAGCCTAGGGAGGACGAAAATGACCTAAATGTTAATCCAATGACACAACTCAACTTATTGGATGCACAAGATTGGTTAAAAACCCTAATTGGACAAGAATAAGCCTAGGGAGGACGAAAATGACCTAATTGATCATCCAATGACACAAACACACCTATTGGATGCACAAGATTGGTTAAAAACCCTAATTGGACAAGAATATGCCTAGAGAGGATGAAAATGACCTAATTGATCATCCAACGACACAAACACACCTATTGGATGCACAAGATCGGTTAAAAACCCTAATTGGACAAGAATAAGCCTAGGGAGGACGAAAATGACCTAATTGATCATCCAATGACACAAACACACCTATTGGATGCACAAGATTGGTTAAAAACCCTAATTGGACAAGAATAAGCCTAGGGAGGACGAAAATGACCTAAATGTTAATCCAATGACACAACTCAACTTATTGGATGCACAAGATTGGTTAAAAACCCTAATTGGACAAGAATAAGCCTAGGGAGGACGAAAATGACCTAAATGTTAATCCAATGACACAACTCAACATATTAGATGCACAAGATGTGTTAAAAACCCTAATTGGACAAGAATAAGCCTAGGGAGGACGAAAATGACCTAATTGATCATCCAATGACACAAACACACCTATTGGATGCACAAGATTGGTTAAAAACCCTAATTGGACAAGAATAAGCCTAGGGAGGACAAAAGTAACCTAATTGATCATCCAATGACACAAACACACCTATTGGATGCACAAGATTGGTTAAAAACCCTAATTGGACAAGAATAAGCCTAGGGAGGACGAAAATAACCTAATTGATCATCCAATGACACAAACACACCTATTGGATGCACAAGATTGGTTAAAAACCATAATTGGACAAGAATATGCCTAGGGAGGACGAAAATGACCTAAATGTTAATCCAAGGACACAAATGAAGTTATTGGATGCACAAGATTGGTTAAAAACCCTAATTGGACAAGAATAAGCCTAGGGAGGACGAAAATGACCTAAATGTTAATCCAAAGACACAACTCAACTTATTGGATGCACAAGATTGGTTAAAAACCCTAATTGGACAAGAATAAGCCTATGGAGGACGAAAATGACCTAATTGATCATCCAAATGACACAAACACACCTATTGGATGCACAAGATTGGTTAAAAACCCTAATTGGACAAGAATAAGCCTAGGGAGGACGAAAATGACCTAAATGTTAATCCAATGACACAACTCAACTTATTGGATGCACAAGATTGGTTAAAAACCCTAATTGGACAAGAATAAGCCTAGGGAGGACGAAAATGACCTAATTGATCATCCAATGACACAAACACACCTATTGGATGCACAAGATTGGTTAAAAACCCTAATTGGACAAGAATAAGCCTATGGAGGACGAAAATGACCTAATTGATCATCCAATGACACAAACACACCTATTGGATGGAAAAGATTGGTTAAAAACCCTAATTGGACAAGAGTAAGCCTAGGGAGGACGCAAATAACCTAATTGATCATACAATGACTCAAACACACCTATTGGATGCACAAGATTGGTTAAAAACCCTAATTGGACAAGAATATGCCTAGGGAGGACGAAAATGACCTAAATGTTAATCCAATGACACAAATGAACTTATTGGATGCACAAGATTGGTTAAAAACCCTAATTGGACAAGAATAAGCCTAGGGAGGACGACAATGACCTAATTGATCATCCAATGATACAAACACACCAATTGAATGCACAAGATTGGTTAAAAACCCTAATTGGACAAGAATATGCCTAAGGAGGACGAAAATGACCTAAATATTAATTCAATGACACAAACAAACTTATCGGATGCACAAGATTGGTTAAAAACCCTAATTGGACAAGAATAAGCCTAGGGAGGACGAAAATGACCTAAATGTTAATCCAATGACACAACTCAACTTATTGGATGCACAAGATTGGTTAAAAACCCTAATTGGACAAGAATATGCTTAGGGAGGACAAAAATGACCTAATTGATCATCCAATGACACAAACACACCTATTGGATGCACAAGATTGGTTAAAAACCCTAATTGGACAAGAATAAGCCTAGGGAGGACGTAAATGACCTAATTGATCATCCAATGACACAAACACACCTATTGGATGCACAAGATTGGTTAAAAACCCTTATTGGACAAGAATATGCCTGGGGAGGTCGAAAATGACCTAAATATTAATTCAATGAAACAAACAAACTTATCGGATGCACAAGATTAGTTAAAAACCCTAATTGGACAAGAATAAGCCTATGGAGGACGAAAATGACCTAAATGTTAATCCAATGACACAACTCAACTTATTGGATGCACAAGATTGGTTAAAAACCCTAATTGGACAAGAATAAGCCTAGGGATGACGAAAATGACCTAAATGTTAATCCAATGACACAACTCAACTTATTGGATGCACAAGATTGGTTAAAAACCCTAATTGGACAAGAATATGCCTAGGGAGGACGAAAATGACCTAAATATTAATTCAGTGACACAAACAAACTTATCGGATGCACAAGATTAGTTATAAACCCTAATTTGACAAGAATAAGTCTAGGGAGGACAAAAATGACCTAATTGATCATCCAATGACACAAACACACCTATTGGATGCACAAGATTGGTCTAAAACCCTAATTGGACAAGAATAAGCATAGGGAGGACGAAAATGACCTAATTGATCATCCAATGACACAAACACACCTATTGGATGCACAAGATTGGTTAAAAACCCTAATTGGACAAGAATAAGCCTAGGGAGGACGAAAATGACCTAAATGTTAATCCAATGACACAACTCAACTTATTGGATGCACAAGATTGGTTAAAAACCCTATTGGGCAAGAATAAGCCTAGGGAGGACGAAAATGACCTAATTGATCATCCAATGACACAAACACACCTATTGGATGCACAAGATTGGTTAAAAACCCTAATTGGACAAGAATATGCCTAGGGAGGACGAAAATTACCTAAATGTTAATCCAATGACACAACTCAACTTATTGGATGCACAAGATTGGTTAAAAACCCTAATTGGACAAGAATAAGCCTAGGGAGGACGAAAATGAACTAATTGATCATCCAATGACACAAACACACCTATTGGATGCACAAGATTCGTTAAAAACCCTAATTGGACAAGAATAAGCCTATGGATGACGAAAATGACCTAATTGATCATCCAATGACACAAACACACCTATTGGATGCAAAAGATTGGTTAAAAACCCTAATTGGACAAGATGATGCCTAGGGAGGACGAAAATGACCTAATTGATCATCCAATGACACAAACACACCTATTGGATACACAAGATTGGTTAAAAACCCTAATCGGACAAGAATATGCCTAGGGAGGACGAAAATGACCTAATTGATCATCCAATGACACAAACACACCTATTGGATGCACAAGATT
>JBBPBR010001678.1:0-65596 GCA_037974775.1 Cicer pinnatifidum
AAACCCTAATTGGACAAGAATAAGCCTAGGGAGGACGAAAATGACCTAAATGTTAATCAAATGACACAACTCAACTTATTGGATGCACAAGATTGGTTAAAAACCCTATTGGGCAAGAATAAGCCTAGGGAGGACGAAAATGATCTAATTGATCATCCAATGACACAAACACACCTATTGGATGCACAAGATTGGTTAAAAACCCTATGGGGCAAGAATAAGCCTAGGGAGGACGAAAATGATCTAATTGATCATCCAATGACACAAACACACCTATTGGATGCACAAGATTGGTTAAAAACCCTAATTGGACAAGAATAAGCCTAGGGATGACGAAAATGACCTAAATGTTAATCCAATGACACAACTCAACTTATTGGATGCACAAGATTGGTTAAAAACCCTAACTGGACAAGAATATGCCTAGGGAGGACGAAAATGACCTAAATATTAATTCAATGACACAAACAAACTTATCGGATGCACAAGATTAGTTAAAAACCCTAATTGGACAAGAATAAGCCTAGGGAGGACGAAAATAACCTAATTGATCATCCAATGACACAAACACACCTATTGGATGCACAAGATTGGTTAAAAACCCTAATTGGACAAGAATAAGCCTAGGGAGGACGAAAATGACTTAATTGATCATCCAATGACACAAACACACCTATTGGATGCACAAGATTGGTTAAAAACCGTAATTGGACAAGAATAAGCCTAGGGAGGACGAAAATGACCTAATTGATCATCCAATGACCCAAACACACCTATTGGATGCACAAGATTGGTTAAAAACCCTAATTTGACTAGAATAAGCCTAGGGAGGACGAAAATGACCTAATTGATCATCCATTCCCACAAACACACCTAATGGATGCACAAGATTGGTTAAAAACCCTAATTGGACAAGAATATGCCTAGGGAGGACGAAAATGACCTAATTGGTCATCCAATGACACAAACACAACTACTGGATGCACAAGATTGGTTAAAAACCCTAATTGGACAAGAATAAGCCTAGGGAGGACGAAAATGACCTAATTGATCATCCAATGACACAAACACACCTATTGGATGCACAAGATTGGTTAAAAACCCTAATTGGACAAGAATAAGCCTAGGGAGGACGAAAATGACCTAATTGATCATCCAATGACACAAACACACCTATTGGATGCACAAGATTGGTTAAAAACCCTAATTGGACAAGAATAAGCCTAGGGAGGACGAAAATGACCTAATTGATCATCCAATGACACAAACACACCTATTGGATGCACAAGATTGGTTTAAAACCCTAGTTGATCAAGAATATGCCTAGGAAGGACGAAAATGACCTAATTGATCATCCAATGACACAAATGAACTTATTGGATGCACAAGATTGGTTAAAAACCCTAATTGGACAAGAATAAGCCTAGGGAGGACGAAAATGACCTAATTGATCATCCAATGACACAAACACACCTATTGGATGCACAAGATTGGTTAAAAACCCTAATTGGACAAGAATAAGCCTAGGGAGGACGAAAATGACCTAATTGATCATCCAATGACACAAACACACCTATTGGATGCACAAGATTGGTTAAAAACCCTAATTGGACAAGAATAAGCCTAGGGAGGACGAAAATGACCTAATTGATCATCCAATGACACAAACACATCTATTGGAAGCACAAGATTGGTTAGAAACCCTAGTTGGACAAGAATATGCCTAGGGAGGACGAAAATGACCTAATTGATCATCCAATGACACAAATGAACTTATTGGATGCACAAGATTGCTTAAAAACCCTAATTGGACAAAAATAAGCATAGAAAGGACGAAAATGACCTAATTGATCATCCAATGACACAAACACACCTATTGGATGCACAAGATTGGTTAAAAACCCTAATTGGACAAGAATAAGCCTAGGGAGGACGAAAATGACCTAATTGATCATCCAATGACACAAACACACCTATTGGATGCACAAGATTGGTTAAAAACCCTAATTGGACAAGAATAAGCCTAGGGAGGACGAAAATGACCTAATTGATCATCCAATGACACAAACACACCTATTGGATGCACAAGATTGGTTAAAAACCCTAATTGGACAAGAATATGCCAAGGGAGGACGAAAATGACCTAAATATTAATTCAATGACATAAAGAAACTTTTTGGATGCACAAGATTGGTTAAAAACCCTAATTGGACCAGAATAAGCCTAGGGAGGACGAAAATGACCTAATTGATCATCCAATGACATAAACAAAGTTATTGGATGCACAAGATTGGTTAAAAACCCTAATTGGACAAGAATAAGCCTAGGGAGGAAGAAAATGACCTAATTGATCATCCAATGACACAAACACACCTATTGGATGCACAAGATTGGTTAAAAACCCTAATTGGACAAGAATAAGCCTAGGGAGGACGAAAATGACCTAATTGATCATCCAATGACACAAACACACCTATTGGATGCACAAGATTGGTTAAAAACCCTAATTGGACAAGAATATGCCTAGGGAGGATGAAAATGACCTAATTGATCATCCAATGAACCAAACACACCTATTGGATGCACAAGATTGGTTAAAAACCCGAATTTGGACAAGAATATGCCTAGGGAGGACGAAAATGACCTAATTGATCATCCAATGACACAAACACACCTATTGGATGCACAAGATTGGTTAAAAACCCTAATTGGACAAGAATAAGCCTAGGGAGGACGAAAATGACCTAATTGATCATCCAATGACACAAACACACCTATTGGATGCACAAGATTGGTTAGAAACCCTAATTGGACAAGAATAAGCCTAGGGAGGACAAAAATGAACTAATTGATCATCCAATGACACAAACACACCTATTGGATGCACAAGATTGGTTAAAAACCCTAATTGGACAAGAATAAGCCTAGGGAGGACGAAAATGACCTAATTGATCATCCAATGACACAAACACACCTATTGGATGCACAAGATTGGTTAAAAACCCTAATTGGACAAGAATAAGCCTAGGGAGGACGAAAATGACCTAATTGATCATCCAATGACACAAACACCCCTATTGGATACACAAGATTGGTTAAAAACCCTAATTGGACAAGAATAAGCCTAGGGAGGACGAAAATGACCTAATTGATCATCCAATGACACAAACACACCTATTGGATGCACAAGATTGGTTAAAAACCCTAATTGGACAAGAATATGCCTAGGGAGGACGAAAATGACCTAAATATTAATTCAATGACACAAACAAAGTTATTGGATGCACAAGATTGATTAAAAACCCTAATTTGACAAGAATAAGTCTAGGTAGGACGAAAATGACCTAATTGATCATCCAATGACACAAACACACCTATTGGATGCACAAGATTGGTTAAAAACCCTAATTGGACATGAATAAGCCTAGGGACGACGAAAACGACCTAATTGATCATCCATTGACACAAACACACCTATTGGATGAACAAGATTGGTTAAAAACCCTAATTGGACAAGAATAAGCCTAGGGAGGACGAAAATGACCTAATTGATCATCCAATGACACAAACACACCTATTGGATGCACAAGATTGGTTAAAAACCCTAATTGGACAAGAATATGCCTAGGGAGGACGAAAATGACCTAAATATTAATTCAATGACACAAACAAAGTTATTGGATGCACAAGATTGGTTAAAAACCCTAATTGGACAAAAATAAGCCTAGGGAGGACGAAAATGACCTAATTGATCATCCAATTACACAAACACACCTATTGGATGCACAAGATTGGTTAAAAACCCTAATTGGACAAGAATAAGCCTAGGGAGGACGAAAATGACCTAATTGATCATCCAATGACACAAACACACCTATTGGATGCACAAGATTGGTTAAAAACCCTAATTGGACAACAATATGCCTAGGGAGGACGAAAATGACCTAATTGATCATCCAATGACACAAATGAACTTATTGGATGCACAAGATTAGTTAAAAACCCTAATTGGACAAGAATAAGCCTAGGGAGGACGAAAATGACCTAAATGTTAATCCAATGACACAACTCAACTTATTGGATGCACAAGATTGGTTAAAAACCCTATTGGGCAAGAATAAGCCTAGGGAGGACGAAAATGACCTAATTGATCATCCAATGACACAAACACACCTATTGGATGCACAAGATTGGTTAAAAACCCTAATTGGACAAGAATATGCCTAGGGAGGACGAAAATGACCTAAATATTAATTCAATGACATAAACAAACTTGTTGGATGCACAAGATTGGTTAAAAACCCTAATTGGACAAGAATAAGCCTTGGGAGGACGAAAATGACCTAATTTATCATCCAATGACACAAACACACCTATTGGATGCACAATATTGGTTAAAAACCCTAATTGGACAAGAATAAGCCTAGGGAGGACGAAAATGACCTAATTGATCATCCAATGACACAAACACACCTATTGGATGCACAAGATTGGTTAAAAACCCTAGTTGGACAAGAATATGCCTAGGGAGGACGAAAATGACCTAAATGTTAATCCAATGACACAAATGAACTTATTGGATGCACAAGATTGGTTAAAAACCCTAATGGGACAAGAATAAGCCTAGGAAGGACGAAAATGACCTAATTGATCATCCAATGACACAAACACACCTATTGGATGCACAAGATTGGTTAAAAACCCTAATTGGACAAGAATAAGCCTAGGGAGGACGAAAATGACCTAATTGATCATCCAATGACACAAACACACCTATTGGATGCACAAGATTGGTTAAAAACCCTAATTGGACAAGAATATGCCTAGGGAGGACGAAAATGACCTAAATATTAATTCAATGACACAAACAAAGTTATTGGATGCACAAGATTGGTAAAAAACCCTAATTGACAAGAATAAGCCTAGGGAGGACGAAAATGACCTAATTGATCATCCAATGACACAAACACTACTATTGGATGCACAATATTGGTTAAAAACCCTAATTGGACAAGAATATGCCTAGGGAGGTTGAAAATGACCTAAATATTAATTCAATGACACAAACAAACTTATTGGATGCACAAGATTGGTTAAAAACCCTAATTGGACAAGAATAAGCCTAGGGAGGACGAAAATGACCTAATTGATCATCCAATGACACAAACACACCTATTGGATGCACAAGATTGGTTAAAAACCCTAATTGGACAAGAATATGCCTAGGGAGGACGAAAATGACCTAAATGTTAATCCAATGACACAACACAACTTATTGGATGCACAAGATTCGTTAAAAACCCTAATTGGGCAAGAATAAGCCTAGGGAGGACGAAAATGACCTAATTGATCATCCAATGACACAAACACACCTATTGGATGCACAAGATTGGTTAAAAACCCTAATTGGACAAGAATAAGCCTAGGGAGGACGAAAATGACCTAAATGTTAATCCAATGACACAACTCAACTTATTGGATGCACAAGATTGGTTAAAAACCCTAATTGGACAAGAATAAGCCCAGGGAGGACGAAAATGACCTAATTGATCATTCAATGACACAAACACACCTATTGGATGCACAAGATTGGTTAAAAACCCTAATTGGACAAGAATATGCCTAGGGAGGACGAAAATGACCTAATTGGTTAAAAACCATTATTGGACAAGAATAAGCCTAGGGAGGACGAAAATGACCCAATTGGTTAAAAACCCTAATTGGACAAGAATATGCCTAGGGTGGACATAAATGACTTAATTGATCATCCAATGACACAAAGACACCTATTGGATGCACAAGATTGGTTAAAAACCCTAATTGGACAAGAATATGCCTAGGGAGGACGAAAATGACCTAAATATTAATTCAATGACACAAACAAACTTTTCGGATGCACAAGATTGGTTAAAAACCCTAATTGGACAAGAATAAGCCTAGGGAGGACGAAAATGACCTAATTGATCATCCAATGACACAAACACACCTATTGGATGCACAAGATTGGTTAAAAACCCTAATTGGACAACAATAAGCCTAGGGAGGACGAAAATGACCTAACTGATCATCCATTGACACAAACACACCTATTGGATGCACAAGATTGGTTAAAAACCCTAATTGGACAAGAATATGCCTAGGGAGGACGAAAATGACCTAAATATTAATTCGATGACACAAACAAACTTATCGGATGCACAAGATTGGTTAAAAACCCTAATTGGACAAGAATAAGCCTAGGGAGGACGAAAATGAACTAATTGATCATCCAATGACACAAACACACCTATTGGATGCACAAGATTGGTTAAAAACCCTAATTGGACAAGAATAAGTCTAGGGAGGACGAAAATGACCTAAATGTTAATCCAATGACACAACTCAACTTATTGGATGCACAAGATTGGTTAAAAACCCTAATTGGACAAGAATAATCCTAGGGAGGACGAAAATGAACTAATTGATCATCCAATGACACAAACACACCTATTGGATGCAAAAGATTGGTTAAAAACCCTAATTGGACAAGAATAAGCCTAGGGAGGACGAAAATAAACTAATTGATCATCCAATGACACAAACACACCTATTGGATGCACAAGATTGGTTAAAAACCCTAATTGGACAAGAATAAGCCTAGGGAGGACGAAAATGACCTAAATGTTAATCAAATGACACAAACACACCTATTGGATGCACATGATTGGTTAAAAACCCTAATTGGACAAGAATAAGTCTAGGGAGGACGAAAATGACCTAAATGTTAATCCAATGACACAACTCAACTTATTGGATGCACAAGATTGGTTAAAAACCCTAATTGTACAAGAATAATCCTAGGGAGGACGAAAATGAACTAATTGATCATCCAATGACACAAACACACCTATTGGATGCAAAAGATTGGTTAAAAACCCTAATTGGACAAGAATAAGCCTAGGGAGGACGAAAATAAACTAATTGATCATCCAATGACACAAACACACCTATTGGATGCACAAGATTGGATAAAAACCCTAATTGGACAAGAATAAGCCTAGGGAGGACGAAAATGACCTAAATGTTAATCAAATGACACAACTCAACTTATTGGATGCACAAGATTGGTTAAAAACCCTATTGGGCAAGAATAAGCCTAGGGAGGACGAAAATGATCTAATTGATCATCCAATGACACAAACACACCTATTGGATGCACAAGATTGGTTAAAAACCCTAATTGGACAAGAATAAATCTAGGGAGGACGAAAATGACCTAAATGTTAATCAAATGACACAACTCAACTTATTGGATGCACAAGATTGGTTAAAAACCCTATGGGGCAAGAATAAGCCTAGGGAGGACGAAAATGATCTAATTGATCATCCAATGACACAAACACACCTATTGGATGCACAAGATTGGTTAAAAACCCTAATTGGACAAGAATATGCCTAGGGAGGATGAAAATGACCTAAATGTTAATCCAATGACACAACTCAACTTATTAGATGCACAAGATTGGTTAAAAACCCTAATTGGACAAGAATAAGCCTAGGGAGGACGAAAATGACCTAATTGATCATCCAATGACACAAAGACACCTATTGGATGCACATGATTGGTTAAAATTCCTGATTGGACAAGAATATGCCTAGGGAGGACGAAAAGGACCTAAATATTAATTCAATGACACAAACAAAGTTATTGGATGCACAAGATTGGTTAAAAACCCTAAATGGACAAGAATAAGCCTAGGGAGGACGAAAATGACCTAATTGATCATCCAATGACACAAACACACCTATTGGATGCACAAGATTGGTTAAAAACCCTAATTGGACAAGAATAAGCCTAGGGAGGACGAAAATGACCTAAATGTTAATCCAATGACACAACTCAACTTATTGGATGCACAAGATTGGTTAAAAACCCTAATTGGACAAGAATAAGTCTAGGGAGGACGAAAATGAACTAATTGATCATCCAATGACACAAACACACCTATTGGATGCACAAGATTGGTTAAAAACCCTAATTGGACAAGAATAAGCCTAGGGAGGACGAAAATGACCTAAATGTTAATCCAATGACACAACTCAACTTATTGGATGCACAAGATTGGTTAAAAACGCTAATTGGACAAGAATAAGCCTAGGGAGGACGAAAATGAACTAATTGATCATCCAATGACACAAACACACCTATTGGATGCACAAGATTGGTTAAAAACCCTAATTGGACAAGAATAAGCCTAGGGAGGACGAAAATGACCTAAATGTTAATCCAATGACACAACTCAACTTATTGGATGCACAAGATTGGTTAAAAACCCTAATTGGGCAAGAATAATCCTATGGAGGACGAAAATGACCTAATTGATCATCCAATGATACAAACACACCTATTGGATGCACAAGATTGGTTAAAAACCCTAATTGGACAAGAATAAGCTTAGGGATGACGAAAATGACCTAAATGTTAATCCAATGACACAACTCAACTTATTGGATGCACAAGATTGGTTAAAAACCCTAATTGGAGAAGAATAAGCCTAGGGAGGACGAAAATGACCTAATTGATCATCCAATGACACAAACACACCTATTAGATGCACAAGATTGGTTAAAAACCCTAATTGGACAAGAATAAGCCTAGGGAGGACGAAAATGACCTAATTGATCATCCAATGACACAAACACACCTATTGGATGCACAAGATTGGTTAAAAACCCTAATTGGACAAGAATAAGCCTAGGGAGGACGAAAATGACCTAATTGATCATCCAATGACACAAACACACCTATTGGATGCACAAGATGGGTTAAAAACCCTTATTGGACAAGAATATGCTTAGGGAGGACGAAAATGACCTAAATGTTAATCCAATGACACAAATGAACTTATTAGATGTACAAGATTGGTTAAAAACCCTAATTGGACAAGAATAAGTCTAGGGAGGACGAAAATGACCTAATTGATCATCCAATGACACAAACACACCTATTGGATGCACAAGATGGGTTAAAAACCCTAATTGGACAAGAATATGCCTAGGGAGGACGAAAATGACCTAAATGTTAATTCAATGACACAAATGAACTTATTAGATGTACAAGATTGGTTAAAAACCCTAATTGGACAAGAATAAGCCTAGGGAGGACGAAAATGACCTAATTGATCATCCAATGACACAAACACACCTATTGGATGCACAAGATTGGTTAAAAACCCTAATTGGACAAGAATATGCCTAGGGAGGACGAAAATGACCTAAATATTAATTCAATGACACAAACAAAGTTATTGGATGCACAAGATTGATTAAAAACCCTAATTTGACAAGAATAAGTCTAGGTAGGACGAAAATGACCTAATTGATCATCCAATGACACAAACACACCTATTGGATGCACAAGATTGGTTAAAAACCCTAATTGGACATGAATAAGCCTAGGGACGACGAAAACGACCTAATTGATCATCCATTGACACAAACACACCTATTGGATGAACAAGATTGGTTAAAAACCCTAATTGGACAAGAATAAGCCTAGGGAGGACGAAAATGACCTAATTGATCATCCAATGACACAAACACACCTATTGGATGCACAAGATTGGTTAAAAACCCTAATTGGACAAGAATATGCCTAGGGAGGACGAAAATGACCTAAATATTAATTCAATGACACAAACAAAGTTATTGGATGCACAAGATTGGTTAAAAACCCTAATTGGACAAGAATAAGCCTAGGGAGGACGAAAATGACCTAATTGATCATCCAATGACACAAACACACCTATTGGATGCACAAGATTGGTTAAAAACCCTAATTGGACAAGAATATGCCTAGGGAGGACGAAAATGACCTAAATATTAATTCAATGACACAAACAAAGTTATTGGATGCACAAGATTGGTGAAAAACCCTAATTGGACAAGAATAAGCCTAGGGGGAACGAAAATGACCTAATTGATCATCCAATGACACAAACACACCTATTGGATGCACAAGATTGGTTAAAAACCCTAATTGGACAAGAATATGCCTAGGGAGGACGAAAATGACCTAAATATTAATTCAATGACACAAACAAAGTTATTGGATGCACAAGATTGGTTAAAAACCCTAATTGGACAAGAATAAGCCTAGGGAGGACGAAAATGACCTAATTGATCATCCAATGACACAAACACACCTATTGGATGCACAAGATTGGTTAAAAACCCTAATTGGACAAGAATATGCCTAGGGAGGACGAAAATGACCTAAATATTAATTCAATGAAACAAACAAAGTTATTAGATGCACAAGATTGGTTAAAAACCCTAATTGGAAAAGAATAAGCCTAGGGAGGACGAAAATGACCTAATTGATCATCCAATGACACAAACACACCTATTGGATGCACAAGATTGGTTAAAAACCCTAATTGGACAAGAATATGCCTAGGGAGGACGAAAATGACCTAAATATTAATTCAGTGAAACAAACAAACTTATTGGATGCACAAGATTGGTTAAAAACCCTAATTGGACAAGAATATGCCTAGGGAGGACGAAAATGACCTAAATATTAATTCAATGAAACAAACAAACATATTGGATGCACAAGATTTGTTAAAAACCCTAATTGGACAAGAATAAGCCTAGGGAGGACGAAAATGACCTAATTGATCATCCAATGACACAAACACACCTATTGGAAGCACAAGATTGGTTAAAAACCCTAATTGGACAAGAATATGCCTAGGGAGGACGAAAATGACCTAAATGTTAATCCAATGACACAAATAAGCTTATTGGATGCACAAGATTGGTTAAAAACCCTAATTGGACAAGAATAAGCCTAGGGAGGACGAAAATGACCTAATTGATCATCCAATGACACAAACACACCTATTGGATGCACAAGATTGGTTAAAAACCCTAATTGGACAAGAATATGCCTAGGGAGGACGAAAATGACCTAAATGTTAATCCAATGACACAAATGAACTTATTGGATGCACAAGATTGGTTAAAAACTCTAATTGGACAAGATTAAGCCTAGGGAGGACGAAAATAACCTAATTGATCATCCAATGACAGAAATACACCTATTGGATGCACAAGATTGGTTAAAAACCCTAATTGGACAAGAATATGCCTAGGGAGGACGAAAATGACCTAATTGATCATCCAATGACACAAACACATCTATTGGAAGCACAAGATTGGTTAAAAACCCTAATTGGACAAGAATATGCAAAGGGAGGACGAAAATGACCTAATTGATCATCAAATGACACAAACACACCTATTGGATGCACAAGATCGGTTAAAAACCCTAATTGGACAAGAATAAGCCTAGGGAGGACGAAAATGACCTAATTGATCATCCAATGACACAAACACACCTATTGGATGCACAAGATTGGTTAAAAACCCTAATTGGACAAGAATATGCCTAGGGAGGACGAATATGACCTAAATTTTAATCCAATAACACAAATGAACTTATTGGATGCACAAGATTGGTTAAAAACCCTAATTGGACAAGAATAAGCCTAGGGAGGACGAAAATGACCTAATTGATCATCCAATGACACAAACACACCTATTGGATGCACAAGATTGGTTAAAAACCCTAATTGGACAAGAATATGCCTAGGGAGGACGAAAATGACCTAAATATTAATTCAATGACACAAACAAAGTTATTGGATGCACATGATTGGTTAAAAACCCTAATTGAACAAGAATAAGCCTTGGGAGGACGAAAATGACCTAATTGATCATCCAATGACACAAACACACCTATTGGATGCACAAGATTGGTTAAAAACCCTAATTGGACAAGAATATGCCTAGGGAGGACGAAAATGACCAAAATATTAATTCAATGACACAAACAAAGTTATTGGATGCACAAGATTGGTTAAAAACCCTAATTTGACAAGAATAAGTCAAGGGAGGACGAAAATGACCTAATCGATCATTCAATGACACAAACACACCTATTGGATGCACAAGATTGGTTAAAAACCCTAATTGGACAAGAATAAGCCTAGGGAGGACGAAAATGACCTAATTGATCATCCAATGACACAAACACACCTATTGGATGCACAAGATTGGTTAAAAACCCTAATTGGACAAGAATAAGCCTAGGGAGGACGAAAATGACCTAATTGATCATCCAATGACACAAATGAACTTATTGGATGCACAAGATTTGTTAAAAACCCTAATTGGACAAGAATAAGCCTAGGGAGGACGAAAATGACCTAATTGATCATCCAATTACACAAACACACCTATTGGATGCACAAGATTGGTTAAAAACCATAGTTGGACAAGAATAAGCCTAGGGAGGACGAAAATGACCTAATTGATCATCCAATGACACAAACACACCTATTGGATGCATAAGATTGGTTAAAAACCCTAATTGGACAAGAATAAGCCTAGGGAGGACGAAAATGACCTAATTGATCATCCAATGACACAAACAAACATATTGGATCCACAAGATTGGTTAAAAACCCTAATTGGACAAGAATAAGCCTAGGGAGGACGAAAATGACCTAATTGATCATCCAATGACACAAACACACCTATTGGATGCACAAGATTGGTTAAAAACCCTAATTGGACAAGAATATGCCTAGGGAGGACGAAAATGACCTAAATGTTAATCCAATGACACAAATTAACTTATTGGATGCACAAGATTGGTTAAAAACCTTAATTGGACAAGAATAAGTCTAGGGAGGACGAAAATGACCTAATTGATCATCCAATGACACAAACCAACCTATTGGATCCAAAAGATTGGTTAAAAACTCTAATTTGACAAGATGATGCCTAGGGAGGACGAAAATGACCTAAATATTAATTCAATGACACAACAATTTTATTGGATGCACAAGATTGGTTAAAAACCCTAATTGGACAAGAATAAGCCTAGGGAGGACGAAAATGACCTAATTGATCATCCAATGACACAAACACACCTATTGGATGCACAAGATTGGTTAAAAACCCTAATTGGACAAGAATAAGCCTAGGGAGGACGAAAATGAACTAAATGATCATCCAATGACACAAACACACCTATTGGATGCACAAGATTGGTTAAAAACCCTAATTGGACAAGAATAAGCCTAGGGAGGACGAAAATGACCTAAATGTTAATCCAATGACACAACTCAACTTATTGGATGCACAAGATTGGTTAAAAACCCTAACTGGACAAGAATATGCCTAGGGAGGACGAAAATGACCTAAATATTAATTCAATGACACAAACAAACTTATCGGATGCACAAGATTAGTTAAAAACCCTAATTGGACAAGAATAAGCCTAGGGAGGACAAAAATGACCTAATTGATCATCCAATGACACAAACACACCTATTGGATGCACAAGATTGGTCTAAAACCCTAATTGGATAAGAATAAGCCTAGGGAGGACGAAAATGACCTAATTGATCATCCAATGACACAAACACACCTATTGGATGCACAAGATTGGTTAAAAACCCTAATTGGACAAGAATAAGCCTAGGGAGGACGAAAATGACCTAAATGTTAATACAATGACACAACTCAACTTATTGGATGCACAAGATTGGTTAAAAACCCTATTGGGCAAGAATAAGCCTAGGGAGGACGAAAATGACCTAATTGATCATCCAATGACACAAACACACCTATTGGCTGCACAAGATTGGTTAAAAACCCTAATTGGACAAGAGTAAGCCTAGGGATGACGAAAATGACCTAATTGATCATCCAATGACACAAACACACCTATTGGATGCAAAAGATTGGTTAAAAACCCTAATTGGGCAAGATGATGCCTAGGGAGGATGAAAATGACCTAATTGATCATCCAATGACACAAACACACCTATTGGATACACAAGATTGGTTAAAAACCCTAATCGGACAAGAATATGCCTAGGGAGGACGAAAATGACCTAATTGATCATCCAATGACACAAACACACCTATTGGATGCACAAGATTGGTTAAAAACCCTAATTGGACAAGAATAAGTCTAGGGAGGACGAAAATGACCTAATTGATCATCCAATGACACAAACACACCTATTGGATGCACAAGATTGGTTAAAAACCCTAATTGGACAAGAATATGCCTAGGGAGGAAGAAAATGACCTAAATGTTAATCTAATGACACAACTCAACTTATTAGATGCACAAGATTGGTTAAAAATCCTAATTGGACAAGAATATGCCTAGGGAGGACGAAAATGACCTAAATATTAATTCAGTGACACAAACAAAGTTATTGGATGCACAAGAGTGGTTAAAAACCCTAAATGGACAAGAATAAGCCTAGGGAGGACGAAAATGACCTAATTGATCATCCAATGACACAAACACACCTATTGGATGCACAAGATTGGTTAAAAACCCTAATTGGAAAAGAATAAGCCTAGGGAGGACGAAAATGACCTAAATGTTAATCCAATGACACAACTCAACTTATTGGATGCACAAGATTGGTTAAAAACCCTATTGGGCAAGAATAAGCCTAGGGAGGACGAAAATGACCTAATTGATCATCCAATGACACAAACACACCTATTGGATGCACAAGATTGGTTAAAAACCCTAATTGGACAAGAATAAGCCTAGGGAGGACGAAAATGACCTAAATGTTAATCCAATGACACAACTCAACTTATTGGATGCACAAGATTGGTTAAAAACCCTATTGGGCAAGAATAAGCCTAGGGAGGACGAAAATGATCTAATTGATCATCCAATGACACAAACACACCTATTGGATGCACAAGATTGGTTAAAAATCCTAATTGGACAAGAATAAGTCTAGGGAGGACGAAAATGACCTAAATGTTAATCCAATGACACAACTCAACTTATTGGATGCACAACATTGGTTAAAAACCCTAATTGGACAAGAATAAGCCTAGGGAGGACGAAAATGAACTAATTGATCATCCAATGACACAAACACACTTATTGGATGCAAAAGATTCGTTAAAAACCCTAATTGGACAAGAATATGCCTAGGGAGGACGAAAATGACCTAATTGATCATCCAATGACACAAACACACCTATTGGATGCACAAGATTGGTTAAAAACCCTAATTGGACAAGAATATGCCTAGGGAGGACGAAAATGACCTAATTGATCATCCAATGACACAAACACACCTATTGGATGCAGAAGATTGGTTAAAAACCCTAATTGGACAATAATATGCGTAGGGAGGACGAAAATGACCTAAATATTAATTCAATGACACAAACAAACTTATTGGATTCACAAGATTGGTTAAAAACCCTAATTGGGCAAGAATAGGCCTAGGGAGGACGAAAATGACCTAATTGATCATCCAATGACACAAACACACCTATTGGATGCACAAGATTGGTTAAAAACCCTAATTGGACAAGAATAAGCCTAGGGAGGACGAAAATGACCTAATTGATCATCCAATGACACAAACACACCTATTGGATGCACAAGATTGGTTAAAAACCCTAATTGGACAAGAATATGCCTAGGGAGGACGAAAATGACCTAATTGATCATCCAATGACACAACTAAACTTATTGGATGCACAAGATTGGTTAAAAACCCTAATTGGACAAGAATAAGCCTAGGGAGGACGAAAATGACCTAATTGATCATCCAATGACACAAACACACCTATTGGATGCACAAGATTGGTTAAAAACCCTAATTGGACAAGAATATGCCTAGGGAGGACAAAAATGACCTAAATATTAATTCATTGACACAAACAAACTTATTGGATGCACAAGATTGGTTAAAAACCCTAATTGGACAAGAATATGCCTAGAGAGGACAAAAATGACCTAAATATTAATTCAATGAAACAAACAAACCTATTGGATGCACAAGATTTGTTAAAAACCCTAATTGGATAAAAATATTCCTAGGGAGGAAGAAAATGACCCAATTGATCATCCAATGACACAAACACACCTATTGGATGCACAAGATTGGTTAAAAACCCTAATTGGACAAGAATAAGCCTAGGGAGGACGAAAATGACCTAATTGATCATCCAATGACACAAACACACCTATTGGATGCACAAGATTGGTTAAAAACCCTAATTGGACAAGAATATGCCTAGGGAGGACGAAAATGACCTAATTGATCATCCATTGCCACAAACACACCTATTGGATGCACAAGAATTGTTAAAAACCCTAATTGGACAAGAATAAGCCTAGGGAGGACGAAAATGACCTAATTGGTCATCCAATGACACAAACACACCTATTGGATGCACAAGATTGGTTAAAAACCCTAATTGGACAAGAATATGTCTAGGGAGGACGAAAATGACCTAATTGATCATCCAATGACACAAACACACCTATTGGATGCACAAGATTGGTTTAAAACCCTAATTGGACAAGAATAAACCTAGGGAGGACGAAAATGACCTAATTGATCTTCCGATGACACAAACACACCTATTGAATGCACAAGATTGGTTAAAAACCATAATTGGACAAGAATATGCCTAGGGAGGACGAAAATGACCTAAATTGATCATCCAATGACACAAACACACCTATTGAATGCACAAGATTGGTTAAAAACCCTAATTGGACAAGAATATGCTTAGGGAGGACGAAAACGACCTAAATGTTAATCCAATGACCAAAATGAACTTATTGGATGCACAAGATTGGTTAAAAACCCTAATTGGACAAGAATAAGCCTAGGGAGGACGAAAATGACCTAATTGATCATCCAATGACACAAACACACCTATTGGATGCACAAGATTGGTTAAAAACCCTAATTGGACAAGAATAAGCCTGGGGAGGAAGAAAATGACCTAATTGATCATCCAATGACAAAAACACACCTATTGGATGCACAAGATTGGTTAAAAACCCTAATTGGACAAGAATAAGCCTAGGGAGGACGAAAATGACCTAATTGATCATCCAATGACACAAACACACCTATTGGATGCACAAGATTGGTTAAAAACCCTAATTGGACAAGAATAAGCCTAGGGAGGACGAAAATGACCTAATTGATCATCCAATGACACAAACACACCTATTGGATGCACAAGATTGGTTAAAAACCCTAATTGGACAAGAATAAGCCTAGGGAGAACGAAAATGACTCAAATGTTAATCCAATGACACAACTCTACTTATTGGATGCACAAGATTGGTTAAAAACCCTAATTGGACAAGAATAAGCCTAGGGAGGACGAAAATGACCTAATTGATCATCCAATGACACAAACACACCTATTGGATGCACAAGATTGGTTAAAAACCCTAGTTGGACAAGAACATGCATAGGGAGGACGAAAATGACCTTAGTGATCATCCAATGACACTAATGAACTTATTGGATGCACAAGATTGGTTAAAAACCCTAATTGGACAAGAATAAGCCTAGGGAGGACGAAAATGACCTAATTGATCATCCAATGACACAAACACACCTATTGGATGCACAAGATTGGTTAAAAACCCTAATTGGACAAGAATATGCCTAGGGAGGACGAAAATGACCTAATTGATCATCCAATGACACAAACACACCTATTGGATGCACAAGATTGGTTAAAAAGCCTAATTGGACAAGAATATGACTAGGGAGGACGGATATGACCTAAATGTTAATCCAATGACACAAATGAACTTATTGGATGCACAAGATTGGTTAAAAACCCTAATTGGACAAGAATAAGCCTAGGGAGAACGAAAATGACCTAAATGTTAATCCAATGACATAACTCAACTTATTGGATGCACAAGGTTGGTTAAAAACCCTAATTGGACAAGAATAAGCCTAGGGAGGACGAAAATGACCTAATTGATCATCCAATGACACAAACACACCTATTGGATGCACAAGATTGGTTAAAAACCCTAATTGGACAAGAATATGCCTAGGGAGGACGAAAATGACCTAATTGATCATCCAGTGACACAAACACACCTATTGGATGCACAAGATTGCTTAAAAACCCTAATTGGACAAGAATACGCCTAGGGAGGACGAATATGACCTAATGTTAATCCAATAACACAAATGAACTTATTGGATGCACAAGATTGGTGAAAAACCCTAATTGGACAAGAATATGCCTAGGGAGGACGAAAATAACCAAATTGATCATCCAATGACACTAATGAACTTATTGGATGCACAAGATTGGTTAAAAACCCTAATTGGACAAGAATAAGCCTAGGGAGGACGAAAATGACCTAATTGATCATCCAATGACACAAACACACCTATTGGATGCACAAGATTGGTTAAAAACCCTAATTGGACAAGAATATGCCTAGGGAGGACGAAAATGACCTAATTGATCATGCAATGACACAAACACACCTATTGGATGCACAAGATCGGTTAAAAACCCTAATTGGACAAGAATAAGCCTAGGGAGGACGAAAATGACCTAATTGATCATCCAATGACACAAACACACCTATTGGATGCACAAGATTGGTTAAAAACCCTAATTGGACAAGAATATGCCTAGGGAGGACGAAAATGACCTAATTGATCATCCAATAACATAAATGAACTTATTGGATGCACAAGATTAGTTAAAAACCCTAATTGGACAAGAATAAGCCTAGGGAGGACGAAAATGACCTAATTGATCATCCAATGACACAAACACACCTATTGGATGCACAAGATTGGTTAAAAACCCTAATTGGACAAGAATATGCCTAGGGAGGACGAAAATGACCTAAATATTAATTCAATGAAACAAACAAACTTATTGGATGCACAAGATTGGTTAAAAACTTTAATTGGACAAGAATAAGCCTAGGGAGGACGAAAATGACCTAATTGATCATCCAATGACACAAACACACCTATTGGATGCACAAGATTGGTTAAAAACCCTAATTGGACAAGAATAAGCCTAGGGAGGACGAAAATGACCTAATTGATCATCCAATGACACAAACACCCCAATTGGATGCACAAGATTGGTTAAAAACCCTAATTGGACAAGAATAAGCCTAGGGAGGACGAAAATGACCTAATTGATCATCCAATGACACAAACACACCTATTGGATGCACAAGATTGGTTAAAAACCCTAATTGGACAAGAATAAGCCTACGGAGGACGAAAATGACCTAAATGTGAATCCAATGACACAACTCAACTTGTTGGATGCACAAGATTGGTTAAAAACCCTAATTGGACAAGAATATGCCTAGGGAAAACAAAAATGACCAAAATGTTAATCCGATAACACAAATGAACTTATTGGATGCACAAGATTGGTTAAAAACCCTAATTGGACAAGAATAAGCCTAGGGAGGACGAAAATGACCTAATTGATCATCCAATGACACAAACACACCTATTGGATGCACAAGATTGGTTAAAAACCCTCATCGGACAAGAATATGCCTAGGGAGGACGAAAATGACCTAAATGTTAATCCAATGACACAAATGAACTTATTGGATGCCCAAGATTGGTTAAAACCCCTAATTGGACAAGAATTAGCCTTGGGAGGACGAATATGACCTAATTGATCATCCAATGACACAAACGCACCTATTGGATGCACAAGACTGGTTAAAAACCCTAATTGGACAAGAATATGCCTAGGAAGGACGAAAATGACCTAATTGATCATCCAATGACACAAACACACGTATTGGAAGCACAAGATTGTTTAAAAACCCTAATTGGACAAGTATATGCCTAGGGAGGACGAAAATGACCTAAATATTAATTCAATGACACAAATGAACTTATTGGATGCACAAGATTGGTTAAAAACCCTAATTGGACAAGAATAAGCATAGGGAGGACGAAAATGACCTAATTGATCATCCAATGACACAAACACACCTATTGGATGCACAAGATTGGTTAAAAACCCTAATTGGACAAGAATATGCCTAGGGAGGACGAAAATGACCTAATTGATCATCCAATGACACAAACACACCTATTGGATGCACAAGATTGATTAAAAACCCTAATTGGACAAGAATATGCCTAGGGAGAACGAAAATGACCTAAATTGATCATCCAATGACACAAACACACCTATTGGATGCACAAGATTGGTTAAAAACCCTAATTGGACAAGAATAAGCCTAGGGATGACGAAAATGATCTAATTGATCATCCATTGCCACAAACACACCTATTGGATGCACAAGATTGGTTAAAAACCCTAATTGGACAAGAATATGCCTAGGGAGGACGAAAATGACCTAATTGATCATCCAATGACACAAACACACCTATTGGATGCACAAGATTGGTTAAAAACCCTAATTGGACAAGAATTAGCCTAGGGAGGACGAAAATGACCTAATTGATCATCCAATGACACAAACACACCTATTGGAAGCACAAGATTGGTTAAAAAGCCTAATTGGACAAGAATATGCCTAGGGAGGACGAAAATGACCTAAATAATAATTCAATGACAAAAACAAACTTATTTGATGCACAAGATTGGTTAAAAACCCTAATTGGACAAGAATAAGCCTAGGGAGGACGAAAATGACCTAATTGATCATCCAATGACACAAACACACCTATTGGATGCACAAGATTGGTTAAAAACCCTAATTGGACAAGAATAAGCCTAGGGAGGACGAAAATGACCTAATTGATCATCCAATGACACAAACACACCTATTGGATGCACAAGATTGGTTAAAAACCCTAGTTAGACAAGAATATGCCTAGGGAGGACGAAAATGACCTAATTGATCACCCAATGACACAAATGAACTTATTGGATGCACAAGATTGGTTAAAAACCCTAATTGGACAAGAATAAGCCTAGGGAGGACGAAAATGACCTAATTGATCATCCAATGACACAAACACACCTATTGGATGCACAAGATTGGTTAAAAACCCTAACTGGACAAGAATATGCCTAGGGAGGACGAAAATGACCTAATTGATCATCCAATGACACAAACACACCTATTGGATGCACAAGATTGGTTAAAAACACTAATTGGACAAGAATAAGCCTAGAGAGGACGAAAATGACCTAATTGATCATCCAATGACACAAACACTTCTATTGGATGCACAAGATTGGTTGAAAACCCTAATTGGACAAGAATAAGCCTGGGGAGGAAGAAAATGACCTAATTTATTATCCAATGACAAAAACACACATATTGGATGCACAAGATTGGTTAAAAACCCTAATTGGACAAGAATAAGCCTATGGAGGACGAAAATGACCAAATTGATCATCCAATGACACAAACACACCTATTGGGTGCACAAGATTGATTAAAAACCCTAATTGGACAAGAATATGCCTAGGGAGGACGAAAATGACCTAAATATTAATTCAATGACACAAACAAAGTTATTGGATGCACAAGATTGGTTAAAAACCCTAATTGGACAAGAATAAGCCTAGGGAGGACGAAAATGACCTAATTGATCATCCAATGACACAAACACACCTATTGGATGCACAAGATTGGTTAAAAACCCTAATTGGACAACAATATGCCTAGGGAGGACGAATATGACCTAAATGTTAATCCAATAACACAAATGAACTTATTCGATGCACAAGATGGGTTAAAAACCCTAATTGGACAAGAATATGCCTAGGGAGAACGAAAATGACCTAAATGTTAATCCAATGACACAACTCAACTTATTGGATGCACAAGATTGGTTAAAAACCCTAATTGGACAAGAATAAGCCTAGGGAGGACGAAAATGACCTAATTGATCATCCAATGACACAAACACACCTATTGGATGCACAAGATTGGTTAAAAACCCTAATTGGACAAGAATTTGCCTAGGGAGGACGAAAATGACCTAATTGGTCATCCAATGACACAAACACACCTATTGGATGCACAAGATTGGTTAAAAACCCTAATTGGACAAGAATAAGCCTAGGGAGGACGAAAATGACCTAATTGATCATCCAATGACACAAACACACCTATTGGATGCACAAGATTGGTTAAAAACCCTAATTGGACAAGAATATGCCTAGGGAGGACGAAAATGACCTAAATGTTAATACAATGACACTAATGAACTTATTGGATAAACAAGATTGGTTAAAAACCCTAATTGGACAAGAATAAGCCTAGGGAGGACGAAAATGACCTAAATGTTAATCCAATGACACAACTCAACTTATTGGATGCACAAGATTGGTTAAAAACCCTAATTGGACAAGAATAAGCCTAGGAAGGACGAAAATGAACTAATTGATCATCCAATGACACAAACACACCTATTGGATGCACAAGATTCGTTAAAAACCCTAATTGGACAAGAATATGCCTAGTGAGGACGAAAATGACCTAATTGATCATCGAATGACACAAACACACCTATTGGATGCACAAGATTGGTTAAAAACCCTAATTGGACAAGAATATGCCTAGGGAGGACGAAAATGACCTAATTGATCATCCAATGACACAAACACACCTATTGGATACACAAGATTGGTTAAAAACCCTAATCGGACAAGAATATGCATAGGGATGACGAAAATGACCTAATTGATCATCCAATGACACAAACACACCTATTGGATGCACAAGATGGGTTAAAAACCCTAATTGGACAAGAATATGCCTAGGGAGGACGAAAATGACCTAAATATTAATTCAATGACACAAACAAAGTTATTGGATGCACAAGATTGGTTGAAAACCCTAATTGGACAAGAATAAGCCTAGGGAGGACGTAAATGATCTAATTGATCATCCAATGACACAAACACACCTATTGGATGCACAAGATTGGTTAAAAACCCTAATTGGACAAGAATATGCCTAGGGAGGACGAAAATGACCTAAATATTAATTCAATGACACAAACAAACTTATCGGCTGCACAAGATTAGTTAAAAACCCTAATTGGACAAGAATAAGCCTAGGGAGGACGAAAATGACCTAATTGATCATCCAATGACACAAACACACCTATTGGATGCACAAGATTGGTTAAAACCCTAATTGGACAAGAATAAGCCTAGGGAGGACGAAAATGACCTAATTGATCATCCAATGACACAAACACACCTATTGGATGCACAAGATTGGTTAAAAACCCTAATTGGACAAGAATATGCCTAGGGAGGACGAAATTGACCTAAATATTAATTTAATGACACAAACAAACTTATCGGATGCACAAGATTGGTTAAAAACCCTAATTAGTCAAGAATATGCCTAGGCAGGACGGAAATGACCTAATTGATCATCCAATGACACAAACACACCTATTGGATGCACAAGATTGGTTAAAAACCCTAATTGCACAAGAATAAGCCTATGGAGGACGAAAATGACCTAATTGATTATCCAATGACACAAACACACCTATTGGATGCACAAGATTGGTTAAAAACCCTAATTGGACAAGAATAAGCCTAGGGAGGACGAAAATGACATAATTGATCATCCAATGACACAAACACACCTATTGGATGCACAAGATTGGTTAAAAACCCTAATTGGACAAGAATATGCCTAGGGAGGACGAAAATGACCTAATTGATCATCCAATGACACAAACACATCTATTGGAAGCACAAGATTGGTTAAAGACCCTAATTGGACAAGAATATGCAAAGGGAGGACGAAAATGACCTAATTGATCATCCAATGACGCAAACACACCTATTGGATCCACAAGATTGGTTAAAAACTCTAATTGGACAAGAATATGCCTAGGCAAGACGAAAATGACCTAATTGATCATCCAATGACACAAACACACCTATTGGATGCACAAGATCGGTTAAAAACCCTAATTGGACAAGAATAAGCCTAGGGAGGACGAAAATGACCTAATTGATCATCCAATGACACAAACACACCTATTGGATGCACAAGATTGGTTAAAAACCCTAATTGGACAAGAATATACCTAGGGAGGACGAAAATGACCTAAATATTAATTTAATGACACAAACAAACTTATCGGATGCACAAGATTGGTTAAAAACCCTAATTAGTCAAGAATAAGCCTAGGCAGGACGGAAATGACCTAATTGATCATCCAATGACACAAACACACCTATTGGATGCACAAGATTGGTTAAAAACCCTAATTGCACAAGAATAACCCTACGGAGGACGAAAATGACCTAATTGATTATCCAATGACACAAACACACCTATTGGATGCACAAGATTGGTTAAAAACCCTAATTGGACAAGAATAAGCCTATGGAGGACGAAAATGACATAATTGATCATCCAATGACACAAACACACCTATTGGATGCACAAGATTGGTTAAAAACCCTAATTGGACAAGAATATGCCTAGGGAGGACGAAAATGACCTAATTGATCATCCAATGACACAAACACATCTATTGGAAGCACAAGATTGGTTAAAAACCCTAACTGGACAAGAATATGCAAAGGGAGGACGAAAATGA
Source organism: Cicer pinnatifidum (assembly GCA_037974775.1). Taxonomy (NCBI): domain Eukaryota; kingdom Viridiplantae; phylum Streptophyta; class Magnoliopsida; order Fabales; family Fabaceae; genus Cicer; species Cicer pinnatifidum. The sequence continues at coordinate 24,450 of JBBPBR010001678.1, forward strand.
CCTAATTGATCATCCAATGACACAAACACACCTATTGGATCCACAAGATTGGTTAAAAACTCTAATTGGACAAGAATATGCCTAGGCAGGACGAAAATGACCTAATTGATCATGCAATGACACAAACACACCTATTGGATGCACAAGATCGGTTAAAAACCCTAATTGGACAAGAATAAGCCTAGGGAGGACGAAAGTGACCTAATTGATCATCCAATGACACAAACACACCTATTGGATGCACAAGATAGGTTAAAAACCCTAATTGGACAAGAATATGCCTAGGGAGGACGAAAATGACCTAATTGATCATCCAATGACACAAATGACCTTATTGGATGCACAAGATTAGTTAAAAACCCTAATTGGACAAGAATAAGCCTAGGGAGGACGAAAATAACCTAATTGATCATCCAATGACACAAACACACCTATTGGATGCACAAGATTGGTTAAAAACCCTAATTGGACAAGAATATGCCTAGGGATGACGAAAATGACCTAATTGATCATCCAATGACACAAACACACCTATTGGATGCACAAGATTGGTTAAAAACCCTAATTGGACAATAATAAGCCTTGGGAGGACGAAAATAACCTAATTGATCATCCAATGACACAAATACACCTATTGGATGCACAAGATTTGTTAAAAACCCTAATTGGACAAGAATATGCATAGGGAGGACGAAAATAACCTAATTGATCATCCAATGATACAAATACACCTATTGGATGCACAAGATTGGTTAATAACCCTAATTGGACAAGAATAAGCCTAGGGATGACGAAAATGACCTAAATATTATTCCAATGACACAACTCAACTTATTGGATGCACAAGATTGGTTAAAAACCCTAATTGGACAAGAATAAGCCTAGGGAGGACGAAAATGACCTAATTGATCATCCAATGACACAAACACATCTATTGGATGCACAAGATTCGTTAAAAACCCTAATTGGACAAGAATATGCCTAGGGAGGACGAAAATGACCTAAATATTAATTCAATGAAACAGACAAACTTATTGGATGCACAAGATTGGTTAAAAACCCCAATTGGACAAGAATATGCCTAGGTAGGACGAAAATGACCTAAATATTAATTCAATGAAACAAACAAACTTATTGGATGCACAAGATTGGTTAAAAACTCTAATTAGACAAGAATAAGCCTAGGGAGGACGAAAATGACCTAATTGATCATCCAATGACACAAACACACCTATTGGATGCACAAGATTGGTTAAAAACCCTAATTAGATAAGAATATGCCTAGGGAGGACGTAAATGACCTAAATATTAATTCAATGACACAAACAAACTTATTGAATGCACAAGATTCGTTAAAAACCCTAATTGGACAAGAATATGCCTAGGGAGGACGAAAATGACCTAAATATTAATTCAATGAAACAGACAAACTTATTGGATGCACAAGATTGGTTAAAAACCCTAATTGGACAAGAATATGCGTAGGTAGGACGAAAATGACCTAAATATTAATTCAATGAAACAAACAAACTTATTGGATGCACAAGATTGGTTAAAAACTCTAATTGGACAAGAATAAGCCTAGGGAGGACGAAAATGACCTAATTGATCATCCACTGACACAAACACACCTATTTGATGCACAAGATTGGTTAAAAACCCTAATTGGACAAGAATAAGCCTAGGGAGGACGAAAATGACCTAATTGATCATCCAATGAGACAAACACACCGATTGGATGCACAAGATTCGTTAAAAACCCTAATTGGACAAGAATATGCCTAGGGAGGACGAAAATGACCTAAATGTTAATCCAATGACACAAATGAACTTATTGGATGCACAAGATTGGTTAAAAATCCTAATTGGATAAGAATAAGCCTAGGGAGGACGAAAATGACCTAATTGATCATCCAATGACACCAACACACCTAATGGATGCACAAGATTGGTTAAAAACCCTAATTGGACAAGAATATGCCTAGGGAGGACGAAAATGACCTAAATTGATCATCCAATAACACAAACACACCTATTGGATGCACAAGATTGGTTAAAAACCCTAATTGGGCAAGAATATGCCTAGGGAGGACGAAAATGACCTAAATGTTAATCCAATGACACAAATGAACTTATTGGATGCACAAGATTGGTTAAAAACCCTAATTGGACAAGAATAAGCCTAGGGAGGACGAAAATGACCTAATTGATCATCCAATGACACAAACACACCTATTGGATGCACTAGATCGGTTAAAAACCCTAATTGGACAATAATATGGCTAGGGAGGACGAAAATGACATAAATATTAATTCAATGACACAAACAAAGTTATTGGATGCACAGGATTGGTTAAAAACTCTAATTGGACAAGAATAAGCCTAGGGAGGACGAAAATGACCTAATTGATCATCCAATGACACAAACACACCTATTGGATGCACAAGATTGGTTAAAAACCCTAATTGGACAAGAATAAGTCTAGGGAGGACGAAAATGACCTAAATATTAATTCAATGAAACAAACAAACTTATTGGATGCACAAGATTGGTTAAAAACCCTAATTGGACAAGAATAAGAATAGGGAGGACGAAAATGACCTAATTGATCATCCAATGACACAAACACACCTATTGGATGCACAAGATTGGTTAAAAACCCTAATTGGACAAGAATATGTCTAGGGAGGACGAAAATGACCTAAATGTTAATCCAATGAACCAAATGAACTTATTGGATGCACAAGATTGGTTAAAAACCCTAATTGGACAAGAATAAGCCTAGGGAGGACGAGAATGACCTAATTGATCATCCAATGACACAAACACACCTATTGGATGCACAAGATTGGTTAAAAACCCTAATTGGACAAGAATATGCCTAGGAAGGACAAAAATGACCTAAATATTAATTCAATGACACAAAAAACTTGTTGGATGCACAAGATTGGTTAAAAACCCTAATTGGACAAGAATAAGCCTAGGGAGGACGAAAATGACCTAATTGATCATCCAATGACACAAACACACCTATTGGATGCGCAAGTTTGGTTAAAAACCCTAATTGGACAAGAATATGCCTAGGGAGGACGAAAATGACCTAATTGATCATCCATTGCCACAAACACACCTATTGGATGCACAAGATTAGTTAAAAACCCTAATTGGACAAGAATATGCCTAGGGAGGACGAAAATGACCTAAATGTTAATCCAATGACACAAATGAACTTATTGGATGCACAAGATTGGTTAAAAACCCTAATTGGACAAGAATAAGCCTAGGGAGGACGAAAATGACCTAATTGATCATCCAATGACACAAACACACCTATTGGATGCACAAGATTGGTTAAAAACCCTAATTGGACAAGAATATGCCTAGGGAGGACGAAAATGACCTAAATATTAATTCAATGACACAAACAAAGTTATTGGATGCACAAGATTGGTTAAAGACCCTAATTGGACAAGAATAAGCCTAGGGAGGAGGAAAATGACCTGATTGATCATCCTATGACACAAATAAACTTATTGGATGCACAAGAATGGTTAAAAACCTAATTCGACAATAATAAGCCTAGGGAGAATGAAAATGACCTAAATGTTAATCCAATGACACAACTCAACTTATTGGATGCACAAGATTGGTTAAAAACCCTAATTGGACAAGAATAAGCCTAGGGAGGACGAAAATGACCTAATTGATCATCCAATGACACAAACACACCTATTGGATGCACAAGATTGGTTAAAAACCCTAATTGGATAAGAATATGCCTAGGGAGGACGAAAATGACCTAATTGATCATCCAATGACACAAACACACCTATTGGATGCACAAGATTGGTTAAAAACACTAATTTGACAAGAATATGCCTAGGGAGGACGAAAATGACCTAAATATTAATTCAACACAAATGAACTTATTGGATGCGCAAGATGGGTTAAAAACCCTGATTGGTCGAGAATAAGCCTAGGGAGGACGAAAATGACCTAAATGTTAATCCAATGACACAAGTCAACTTATTGGATGCACAAGATTGGTTAAAAACCCTAATTGGACAAGAATAAGCCTAGGGAGGACGAAAATGACCTAATTGATCATCCAATGACACAGACACACCTATTGGATGCACAAGATTGGTTAAAAACCCTAATTGGACAAGAATAAGCCTAGGGAGGACCAGAATGACCTAATTGATCATCCAATGACACAAACACACCTATTGGATGCACAAGATTGGTTAAAAACCCTAATTGGACAAGAATATGCCTAGGGAGGACGAAAATGACCTAAATATTAATTCAATGACACAAACAAACTTATTGGATGCACAAGATTGGTTAAAAACCCTAATTGGACAAGAATAAGCCTAGGGAGGACGAAAATGACCTAATTGATCATCCAATGACACAAACACACCTATTGGATGCACAAGATTGGTTAAAAACCCTAATTGGACAAGAATAAGCCTAGGGAGGACCAAAATGACCTAATTGATCATCCAATGACACTAACACACCTATTGGAAGCACAAGATTGGTTAAAAAACCTAATTGGACAAGAATATGCCTAGGGAGGACGAAAAGGACCTAAATATTAATTCAATGACACAAACAAACTTATTGGATGCACAAGATTGGTTAAAAACCCTAATTGGACAAGAATAAGCCTAGGGAGGACGAAAATGACCTAATTGATCATCCAATGACACAAACACACCTATTGGATGCACAAGATTGGTTAAAAACCCTAATTGGACAAGAATAAGCCCTGGGAGGACCAAAATGACCTACTTGATCATCCAATGACACAAACACACCTATTGGAAGCACAAGATTGGTTAAAAACCCTAATTGGACAAGAATATGCCTAGGGAGGACAAAAATGACCTAATTGATCATCCAATGACACAAACACACCTATTAGATGCACAAGATTGGTTAAAAACCCTAATTGGACAAGAATAGGCCTAGGGAGGACGAAAAGGACCTAAATATTAATTCAATGACACAAACAAACTTATTGGATGCACAAGATTGGTTAAAAACCCTAATTGGACAAGAATAAGCCTAGGGAGGACGAAAATGACCTAATTGATCATCCAATGACACAAACACACCTATTGGATGCACAAGATTGGTTAAAAACCCTAATTGGACAAGAATAAGCCTAGGGAGGACGAAAATGACCTAATTGATCATCCAATGACACAAACACACCTATTGGATACACAAGATTGGTTAAAAACCCTAATTGGACAAGAATAAGACTAGGGAGGACGAATATGACCTAATTGATCATCCAATGACACAAACACACCTATTGGATTCACAAGATTGGTTTAAAACCCTAGTTGGACAAGAATATGCCTAGGGAGGACGAAAATGACCTAATTGATCATCCAATGACACAAATGAACTTATTGGATGCACAAGATTGGTTAAAAACCCTAATTGGACAAGAATATGCTTAGGGAGGACGAATATGACCTAATTGATCATCCAATGACACAAACACACCTATTGGATGCACAAGATTGGTTAAAAACCCTAATTGGACAAGAATAAGCCTAGGGAGGACGAAAATGACCTAATTGATCATCCAATGACACAAACACACCTATTGGATGCACAAGATTGGTTAAAAACCCTAATTGGACAAGAATAAGCCTAGGGAGGACGAAAATGACCTAATTGATCATCCAATGACACAAACACACCTATTGGATGCACAAGATTGGTTAAAAACCCTAATTGGACAAGAATAATCCTAGGGAGGACAAAAATGACCTAATTGATCATCCAATGACACAAATGAACTTATTGGATGCACAAGATTGGTTAAAAACCCTAGTTGTAGAAGAATATGCCTAGGGAGGACGAAAATGACCTAATTGATCTTCCAATGACACAAATGAACTTATTGGATGCACAAGATTTGTTAAAAACCCTAATTGGACAAGAATAAACCTAGGGAGGACGAAAATGACCTAATTGATCATCCAATGACACAAACACACCTATTGGATGCACAAGATTGGTTAAAAACCCTAATTGGACAAGAATAAGCCTAGGGAGGACGAAAATGACCTAAATGTTAATCCAATGACCCAACTCAACTTATTGGATGCACAAGATTGGTTAAAAACCCTAATTGGACAAGAATAAGCATAGGGAGGACGAAAATGACCTAATTGATCATCCAATGACACAAACACACCTATTGGATGCACAAGATTGGTTAAAAACCCTAATTGGACAAGAATAAGCCTAGGGAGGACGAAAATGACCTAATTGATCATCCAATGACACAAACACACCTATTGGATGCACAAGATTGGTTAAAAACCCTAATTTGACTAGAATAAGCCTAGGGAGGACGAAAATAACCTAATTAATCATCCAATGACACAAACACACCTATTGGATGCACAAGAATGGTTAAAAACCCTAATTGGACAAGAATATGCCTAGGGAGGACGAAAATGACCTAAATGTTAATCCAATGACACAAATGAACTTATTGGATGCACAAGATTGGTTAAAAACCCTAATTGGACAAGAATAAGCCTAGGGAGGACGAAAATGACCTAAATGTTAATCCAATGACACAACTCAACTTATTGGATGCACAAGATTGGTTAAAAACCCTAATTGGACAAGAATAAGCCTATGGAGGACGAAAATGACCTAATTGATTATCCAATGACACAAACATACCTATTGGATGCACAAGATTGGTTAAAAACCCTAATTGGACAAGAATAAGCCTAGGGAGGACGAAAATGACCTAATTGATCATCCAATGACACAAACACACCTATTGGATGCACAAGATTGGTTAAAAACCCTAATTGGACAAGAATATGCCTAGGGAGGACGAAAATGACCTAATTGATCATCCAATGACACAAACACACCTATTGGATGCAGAAGATTGGTTAAAAACCCTAATTGGACAATAATATGCGTAGGGAGGACGAAAATGACCTAAATATTAATTCAATGACACAAACAAACTTATTGGATTCACAAGATTGGTTAAAAACCCTAATTGGGCAAGAATAGGCCTAGGGAGGACGAAAATGACCTAATTGATCATCCAATGACACAAACACACCTATTGGATGCACAAGATTGGTTAAAAACCCTAATTGGACAAGAATAAGCCTAGGGAGGACGAAAATGACCTAATTGATCATCCAATGACACAAACACACCTATTGGATGCACAAGATTGGTTAAAAACCCTAATTGGACAAGAATATGCCTAGGGAGGACGAAAATGACCTAATTGATCATCCAATGACACAACTAAACTTATTGGATGCACAAGATTGGTTAAAAACCCTAATTGGACAAGAATAAGCCTAGGGAGGACGAAAATGACCTAATTGATCATCCAATGACACAAACACACCTATTGGATGCACAAGATTGGTTAAAAACCCTAATTGGACAAGAATATGCCTAGGGAGGATGAAAATGACCTAAATGTTAATCCAATGACACAAACAAACTTATTGGATGCACAAGATTGGTTAAAAACCCTAATTGGACAAGAATAAGCCTAGGGAGGACGAAAATGACCTAATTGATCATCCAATGACACAAACACACCTATTGGATGCACAAGATTGGTTAAAAACCCTAATTGGACAAGAACAAGCCTAGGGAGGACGAAAATGACCTAAATGTTAATCCAATGACACAAACACACCTATTGGATGCACAACATTGGTTAAAAACCCTAATTGGACTAGAATAAGCTTAGGGAGGACGAAAATGACCTAATTGATCATCCAATGTCACAAACACACCTATTGGAAGCACAAGATTGGTTAAAAACCCTAATTGGACAAGAATATGACTAGGAAGGACGAAAATGACCTAAATGTTAATCCAATGACAGAAATGAACTTATTGGATGCACAAGATTGGTTAAAAACCCTAATTGGACAAGAATAAGCCTAGGGAGGACGAAAATGACCTAATTGATCATCCAATGACACAAACACACCTATTGGATGCACAAGATTGGTTAAAAACCCTAATTGGACAAGAATATGCCTAGGGAGGAGGAAAATGACCTAAAAATTAATTCAATGACACAAACAAAGTTATTGGATGCACAAGATTGGTTAAAAACCCTAATTGGACAAGAATAAGCCTAGGGAGGACGAAAATGACCTAATTGATCATCCAATGACACAAACACACCTATTGGATGCACAAGATTGGTTAAAAACCCTAGTTGGACAAGAACATGCCTAGGGAGGACGTAAATGACCTAATTGATCATCCAATGACACTAATGAACTTATTGGATGCACAAGATTGGTTAAAAACCCTAATTGGACAAGAATAAGCCTAGGGAGGACGAAAATGACCTAATTGATCATCCAATGACACAAACGCACCTATTGGATGCACAAGATTGGTTAAAAACCCTAATTGGGCAAGAATATGCCTAGGGAGGACGAAAATGACCTAAATGTTAATCCAATGACACAAATGAACTTATTGGATGCACAAGATTGGTTAAAAACCCTAATTGGACAAGAATAAGCCTAGGGAGGACGAAAATGACCTAATTGATCATCCAATGACACAAACACACCTATTGGATGCACAAGATTGGTTAAAAACCCTAACTGGACAAGAATATGCCTAGGGAGGACGAAAATGACCTAATTGATCATCCAATGACACAAACACACCTATTGGATGCACAAGATTGGTTAAAAACACTAATTGGACAAGAATAAGCCTAGAGAGGACGAAAATGACCTAATTGATCATCCAATGACACAAACACTTCTATTGGATGCACAAGATTGGTTGAAAACCCTAATTGGACAAGAATAAGCCTGGGGAGGAAGAAAATGACCTAATTTATTATCCAATGACAAAAACACACATATTGGATGCACAAGATTGGTTAAAAACCCTAATTGGACAAGAATAAGCCTATGGAGGACGAAAATGACCAAATTGATCATCCAATGACACAAACACACCTATTGGGTGCACAAGATTGATTAAAAACCCTAATTGGACAAGAATATGCCTAGGGAGGACGAAAATGACCTAAATATTAATTCAATGACACAAACAAAGTTATTGGATGCACAAGATTGGTTAAAAACCCTAATTGGACAAGAATAAGCCTAGGGAGGACGAAAATGACCTAATTGATCATCCAATGACACAAACACACCTATTGGATGCACAAGATTGGTTAAAAACCCTAATTGGACAACAATATGCCTAGGGAGGACGAATATGACCTAAATGTTAATCCAATAACACAAATGAACTTATTCGATGCACAAGATGGGTTAAAAACCCTAATTGGACAAGAATATGCCTAGGGAGAACGAAAATGACCTAAATGTTAATCCAATGACACAACTCAACTTATTGGATGCACAAGATTGGTTAAAAACCCTAATTGGACAAGAATAAGCCTAGGGAGGACGAAAATGACCTAATTGATCATCCAATGACACAAACACACCTATTGGATGCACAAGATTGGTTAAAAACCCTAATTGGACAAGAATATGCCTAGGCAGGACGAAAATGACCTAAATATTAATACAATGAAACAGACAAACTTATTGGATGCACAAGATTGGTTAAAAACCCTAATTGGACAAGAATATGCCTAGGGAGGACGAAAATGACCTAATTGATCATCCAATGACACAAACACACCTATTGGATGCACAAGATCGGTTAAAAACCCTAATTGGAAAAGAATAAGCCTAGGGAGGACGAAAATGACCTAAGTGATCATCCAATGACACAAACACACCTATTGGATGCACAAGATTGGTTAAAAACCCTAAATGGACAAGAATAAGCCTAGGGAGGACGAAAATGACCTAATTGATCATCCAATGACACAAACACACCTATTGGATGCACAAGATTGGTTAAAAACCCTAATTGGACAAGAATATGCCTAGGGAGGACAAAAGTGACCTAAATATTAATTCAATGACACAAACAAAGTTATTGGATGCACAAGATTGGTTAAAAACCCTAATTGGACAAGAATAAGCCTAGGGAGGACGTAAATGACCTAATTGATCATCCAATGACACAAACACACCTATTGGATGCACAAGATTGGTTAAAACCCTAATTGGACAAGAATATGCCTAGGGAGGACGAAAATGACCTAAATGTTAATCCAATGACACAAATGAACTTATTGGATGCACAAGATTGGTTAAAAACCCTAATTGGACAAGAATAAGCCTAGGGAGGATGAAAATAACCTAATTGATCATCCAATGACACAAACACACCTATTGGATGCACAAGATTGGTTAAAAACCCTAATTAGACAAGAATATGCCTAGGGAGGACGAAAATGACCTAAATGTTAATCCAATGACACAAACGAACTTATTGGATGCACAAGATTGGTTAAAAACCCTAATTGGACAAGAATAAGCCTAGGGAGGACGAAAATGACCTAATTGATCATCCAATGACACAAACACACCTATTGGATGCACAAGATTGGTTAAAAACCCTAATTGGACAAGAATATGCCTAGGGAGGACGAAAATGACCTAAATATTAATTCAATGACATAAACAAACTTGTTGGATGCACAAGATTGGTTAAAAATCCTAATTGGACAAGAATAAGCCTAGGGAGGACGAAAATGACCTAATTGATCATCCAATGACACAAACACACCTATTGGATGGACAAGTTTGGTTAAAAACCCTAATTGGACAAGAATATGCCTAGGGAGGACGAAAATGACCTAAATGTTAATCCAATGACACAAATGAACTTATTGGATGCACAAGATTGGTTAAAAACCCTAATTGGACAAGAATAAGCCTAGGGAGGACGAAAATGACCTAATTGATCATCCAATGACACAAACACACCTATTGGATGCACAAGATTGGTTAAAAACCCTAATTGGACAAGAATATGCCTAGGGAGGACGAAAATGACCTAAATATTAATTCAATGACACAAACAAACTTATTTGAGACACAAGATTGGTTAAAAACCCTAATTGGACAAGAATATGCCTAGGGAGGACGAAAATGACCTAATTGATCATCCAATGACACAAACACACTTATTGGATGCACAAGATTGGTTAAAAACCCTAATTGGACAAGAATAAGCCTAGGGAGGACGAAAATGACCTAATTGATCATCCGATGACACAAACACACCAATTGGATGCACAAGATTCGTTAAAAACCCTAATTGGACAAGAATATGCCTAGGGAGGACGAAAATGACCTAATTGATCATCCAATGACACAAACACACCTATTGGATGCACAAGATTGGTTAAAAACCCTAATTGGACAATAATAAGCCTAGGGAGGATGAAAATAACCTAATTGATCATCCAATGACACAAACACACCTATTGGATGCACAAGATTGGTTAAAAACCCTAATTGGACAAGAATAAGCCTAGGGAGGACGAAAATGACCTAATTGATCATCCAATGACACAAACACACCTATTGGATGCACAAGATTGGTTAAAAACCCTAATTGGACAAGAATAAGCCTAGGGAGGACGAAAATGACCTTAATGTTAATCCAATGACACAACTCAACTTATTGGATGCACAAGATTGGTTAAAAACCTTTATTGGACAAGAATAAGCCTAGGGAGGACGAAAATGACCTAATTGATCATCCAATGACACAAACACACCTATTGGGTGCACAAGATTGGTTAAAAACCCTAATTGGACAAGAATATGCCTAGGGAGGGCGAAGATGACCTAATTGATCATCCAATGACACAAACACACCTATTGGATGCACAAGATTGGTTAAAAACCCTAATTGGACAAGAATATGCCTAGGGGGGACGAAAATGACCTAATTGATTAGCCAATGACACAAATGAACTTATTCGATGTACAAGATTAGTTAAAAACCCTAATTGGACAAGATTAAGCCTAGGGAGGACGAAAATAACCTAATTGATCATCCAATGACACAAACACACCTATTGGATGCATAAGATTGGTTAAAAACCCTAATTGGACAATAATATGCCTAGGGAGGACGAAAATGACATAAATGTTAATCCAATGACACAAATGAACTTATTGGATGCACAAGATTGGTTAAAAACCCTAATTGGACAAGAATAAGCCTTTGGAGGACGAAAATGACCTAATTGATCATCCAATGACACAAACACACCTATTGGATGCACAAGATTGGTTAAAAACCCTAATTGGACAAGAATAAGCCTAGGGAGGACGAAAATGACCTAATTGATCATCCAATGACACAAAACACCTATTGGATGCACAAGATTGGTTAAAAATCCTAATTGGACAAGAATAAGCCTAGGGAGGATAAAAATGACCTAATTGATCATCCAATGACACAAACACACCTATTGGATGCACAAGATTGGTTAAAAACCCTAATTGGACAAGAATAAGCCTAGGGAGGACGAAAATGACCTAATTGATCATCCAATGACACAAACACACCTATTGGATGCACAAGATTGGTTAAAAACCCTAATTGGACAAGAATAAGCCTAGGGAGGACGAAAATGACCTAATTGATCATCCAATCACACAAACACACCTATTGGATGCACAAGATTGGTTAAAAACCATAGTTGGACATGAATATGCCTAGGGAGGATGAAAATGACCTAATTGATCATCCAATGACACAAATGAACTTATTGGATGCACAAGATTGGTTAAAAACACTAATTGGACAAAAATAAGCCTAGGGAGGACAAAAATGACCTAATTGATCATCCAATGACACAAACACACCTATTGGATGCACAAGATTGGTTAAAAACCCTAATTGGACAAGAATAAGCCTAGGGAGGACGAAAATGACCTAATTGATCATCCAATGACACAAACACACCTATTGGATGCACAAGATTGGTTAAAAACCCTAATTGGACAAGAATAAGCCTAGGGAGGACGAAAATGACCTAATTGATCATCCAATGACACAAAAACACCTATTGGATGCACAAGATTGGTTAAAAACCCTAATTGGACAAGAATATGCCTAGGGAGGACGAAAATGACGTAATTGATCATCCAATGACACAAACACACCTATTGGATGCACAAAATTGGTTAAAAACCCTAATTGGACAAGAATATGCCTAGGGAGGACGAAAATAACCTAATTGATCATCCAATGACACAAATACACCTATTGGATGCACAAGATTTGTTAAAAACCCTAATTAGACAAGAATATGCATAGGGAGGACGAAAATGACCTAAATGTTAATCCAATGACACAAATGAACTTATTGGATGCACAAGATTGGTTAAAAACCCTAATTGGACAAGAATAAGCCTAGGGAGGACGAAAATGACCTAATTGATCATCCACTGACACAAACACACCTATTGGATGCACAAGATTGGTTAAAAACCCTAATTAGACAAGAATAAGCCTAGGGAGGACGAAAATTACCTAATTGATCATCCAATGACACAAACACACCTACTGGATGCACAAGATTGGTTAAAAACCCTAATTTGACAAGAATAAGCCTAGGGATGACGAAAATGACCTAAATGTTAATCCAATGACACAACTCAACTTATTGGATGCACAAGATTGGTTAAAAACAATAATTGGACAAGAATAAGCCTAGGGAGGACGAAGATGACCTAATTGATCATCCAATGACACAAACACACCTATTGGATGCACAAGATTCGTTAAAAACCCTAATTGGACAAGAATATGCCTAGGGAGGACGAAAATGACCTAAATATTAATCCAATGAAACAGACAAACTTATTGGATGCACAAGATTGGTTAAAAACCCTAATTGGACAAGAATATGCCTAGGGAGGACGAAAATGACCTAAATATTAATTTAATGAAACAAACAAACTTATTGGATGCACAAGATTGGTTAAAAACTCTAATTGGACAAGAATAAGCCTAGGGAGGACGAAAATGACCTAATTGATCATCCAATGACACAAACACACCTATTGGATGCACAAGATTGGTTAAAAACCCTAATTGGACAAGAATATGCCTAGGGAGGAGGATAATGACCTAAATATTAATTCAATGACACAAACAAAGTTATTGGATGCACAAGATTGGTTAAAAACCCTAATTGGACAAGAATAAGCCTAGGGAGGACAAAAATGACCTAATTGATCATCCAATGACACAAACACACCTATTGGATGCACAAGATTGGTTAAAAACCCTAATTGGACAAGAATATGCCTAGGGAGGACGAAAATGACCTAAATATTAATTCAATGACACTAACAAACATATTGGAAGCACAAGATTGGTTAAAAACCCTAATTGGACAAGAATAAGCCTAGGGAGGACGAAAATGACCTAATTGATCATCCAATGACACAAACACACCTATTGGAAGCACAAGATTGGTTAAAAACCCTAATTGGACAAGAATTTGCCTAGGGAGGACGAAAATGACCTAAATGTTAATCCAATGACACAAATGAACTTATTGGATGCACAAGATTGGTTAAAAACCCTAATTGGACAAGAATAAGCCTAGGGAGGACAAAAATGACCTAAATGCTAATCCAATGACACAACTCAACTTATTGAATGCACAAGATTGGTTAAAAACCCTAATTGGACAAGAATATGCCTAGGGAGGACGAAAATGACCTAAATATTAATTCAATGACACAAACAAACTTATTGGATGCACAAGATTGGTTAAAAACCCTAATTGGACAAGAATAAGCCTAGGGAGGACGAAAATGACCTAATTGATCATCCAATGACACAAACACACCTATTGGATGCACAAGATTGGTTAAAAACCCTAATTGGACAAGAATAAGCCTAGGGAGGACCAAAATGACCTAATTGATCATCCAATGACACTAACACACCTATTGGAAGCACAAGATTGGTTAAAAAACCTAATTGGACAAGAATATGCCTAGGGAGGACGAAAAGGACCTAAATATTAATTCAATGACACAAACAAACTTATTGGATGCACAAGATTGGTTAAAAACCCTAATTGGACAAGAATAAGCCTAGGGAGGACGAAAATGACCTAATTGATCATCCAATGACACAAACACACCTATTGGATGCACAAGATTGGTTAAAAACCCTAATTGGACAAGAATAAGCCCTGGGAGGACCAAAATGACCTACTTGATCATCCAATGACACAAACACACCTATTGGAAGCACAAGATTGGTTAAAAACCCTAATTGGACAAGAATATGCCTAGGGAGGACAAAAATGACCTAATTGATCATCCAATGACACAAACACACCTATTAGATGCACAAGATTGGTTAAAAACCCTAATTGGACAAGAATATGTCTAGGGAGGAGGAAAATGACTTAAATATTAATTCAATGACACAAACAAACTTATTGGATGCACAAGATTGGTTAAAAACCCTAATTGGACAAGAATAAGCCTAGGGAGGACGAAAATGACCTAATTGATCATCCAATGACACAAACACACCTATTGGATGCACAAGATTGGTTAAAAACCCTAATTGGACAAGAATATGCCTAGGGAGGACGAAAATGACCTAAATATTAATTCAATGACACAAACAAACTTATTGGATGCACAAGATTGGTTAAAAACCCTAATTGGACAAGAATAAGCCTAAGGAGAACGAAAATGACCTAATCGATCATCCAATGACACAAACACACCTATTGGATGCATAAGATTGGTTAAAAACCCTAATTGGACAAGAATATGCCTAGGGAGGACGGATATGACCTAATTGTTAATCCAATGACACAAATGAACTTATTGGATACACAAAATTGGTTAAAAACCCTAATTGGACAAAAATAAGCCTATGGAGGACGAAAATGACCTAATTGATCATCCAATGACACAAACACACCTATTGGATGCACAAGATTGGTTAAAAACCCTAACTGGACAAGAATATGCCTAGAGAGGACGAAAATGACCTAAACATTAATTCAATGACACAAACAAAGTTATTGGATGCACAAGATTGGTTAAAAACCCTAATTGGACAAGAATAAGCCTAGGGAGGACGAAAATGACCTAATTGATCATCCAATGACACAAACACACCTATAGGATGCACAAGATTGGTTAAAAACCCTAATTGGACAAGAATATGCCTAGGGAGGACGAAAATGACCTAAATATTAATTCAATGACACAAACAAACTTATTGGATGCACAAGATTGGTTAAAAACCCTAATTGGACAAGAATAAGCCTAGGGAGGACGAAAATGACCTAATTGATCATCCAATGACACAAACACACCTATTGGATGCACAAAATTGGTTAAAAACCCTAGTTGGACAAGAACATGCCTACGGAGGACGAAAATGACCTAATTGATCATCCAATGACACTAATGAACTTATTGGATGCACAAGATTGGTTAAAAACCCTAATTGGACAAGAATAAGCCTAGGGAGGACGAAAATGACCTAATTGATCATCCAATGACACTAATGAACTTATTAGATGCACAAGATTGGTTAAAAACCCTAATTGGACAAGAATATGCCTAGGGAGGACGAAAATTACCTAAATATTAATTCAATGACACAAACAAACTTATTGGATGCACAAGATTGGTTAAAAACCCTAATTGGACAAGAATAAGCCTAGGGAGGACGAAAATGACCTAATTGATCATCCAATGACACAAACACACCTATTGGATGCACAAGATTGGTTAAAAACCCTAATTGGACAAGAATATGCCTAGGGAGGACGGATATGACCAAAATGTTAATCCAATGACACAAATGAACTTATTGGATGCAGAAGATTGGTTAAAAACCCTAATTGGACAAGAATATGCCTAGGGAGGACGAAAATGACCTAATTGATCATCCAATAACACAAATGAACTTATTGGATGCACAAGATTGGTTAAAAACCCTAATTGGACAAGAATAAGCCTAGGGAGGACGAAAACGACCTAATTGATCATCCAATGACACAAACACACCTATTGGATGCACAAGATTGGTTAAAACCCTAATTGGACAAGAATATGCCTAGGGAGGACGAAAATGACCTAAATGTTAATCCAATGACACAAATGAACTTATTGGATGCACAAGATTGGTTAAAAACCCTAATTGGACAAGAATAAGCCTAGGGAGGACGAAAATGACCTAATTGATCATCCAATGACACAAACACACCTATTGGATGCACAAGATTGGTTAAAAACCCTAAATGGACAAGAATAAGCCTAGGGAGGACGAAAATGACCTAATTGATCATCCAATGACACAAACACACCTATTGGATGCACAAGATTGGTTAAAAACCCTAATTGGACAAGAATATGCCTAGGAAGGACGGATATGACCTAAATGTTAATCCAATGACACAAATGAACTTATTGGATGCACAAGATTGGTTAAAAACCCTAATTGGACAAGAATAAGCCTAGGGAGGACGAAAATGACCTAATTGATCATCCAATGACACAAACACACCTATTGGATGCACAAGATTGGTTAAAAACCCTAATTGGACAAGAATATGCCTAGGGAGGACGAAAATGACCTAAATATTAATTCAATGACACAAACAAAGTTATTGGATTCACAAGATTGGTTTAAAACCCTAATTGGACAAGAATAAGCCTAGGGAGGACGAAAATGAGCTAATTGATCATCCAATGACACAAACACACCTATTGGATGCACAAGATTGGTTAAAAACCCTAATTGGACAAGAATAAGCCTAGGGAGGACGAAAATGGCCTAATTGATCATCCAATGACACAAACACACCTATTGGAAGCACAAGATTGGTTAAAAACCCTAATTGGACAAGAATATGCCTAGGGAGGACGAAAATGACCTAAATGTTAATCCAATGACACAAATGAGCTTATTTAATGCACAAGATTGGTTAAAAACCCTAATTGGACAAGAATAAGCCTAGGGTGGACGAAAATGACCTAATTGATCATCCAATGACACAAACACACCTATTGGATGCACAAGATTGGTTAAAAACCCTAATTGGACAAGAATATGCCTAGGGAGGACGAAAATGACCTAAATATTAATTCAATGACACAAACAAACTTATTGGATGCACAAGATTGGTTAAAAACCCTAATTGACAAGAATAAGCCTAGGGAGGACGAAAATGACCTAATTGATCATCCAATGACACAAACACACCTATTGGATGCACAAGATTGGTTAAAAACCCTAATTGGACAAGAATAAGCCTAGGGAGGACCAGAATGACCTAATTGATCATCTAATGACACAAACACACCTATTGGAAGCACAAGATCGGTTAAAAACCCTAGTTGGACAAGAATATGCCTAGGGAGGACAAAAATTACCTAATTGATCATCCAATGACACAAAAACACCTATTGGATGCACAAGATTGGTTAAAAACCCTAATTGGACAAGAATATGCCTAGGGAGGACGAAAATGACCTAAATATTAATTCAATGACACAAACAAACTTATTGGATGCACAAGATTGGTTAAAAACCCTAATTGGACAAGAATAAGCCTAGGGAGGACGAAAATGACCTAATTGATCATCCAATGACACAAACACACCTATTGGATGCACAAGATTGGTTAAAAACCCTAATTGGACAAGAATATGCCTAGGGAGGACGAAAATGACCTAATTGATAATCCAATGACACAAACACACCTATTGGATGTACAAGATTGGTTAAAAACCATAATTGGACAAGAATAAGCCTAGGGAGGACGAAAATGACCTAATTGATCATCCAATGACACAAACACACCTATTGGATGCACAAGATTGGTTAAAAACCCTAATTGGACAAGAATAAGCCTAGGGAGGACGAAAATGACCTAATTGATCATCCAATGACACAACCACATCTATTGGATACACAAGATTGGTTAAAAACCCTAATTGGACAAGAATATGCCTAAGGAGGACGAAAATGACCTAATTGATCATCCAATGACACAAACACACCTATTGGATGCACAAGATTGGTTAAAAACCCTAATTGGACAAGAATAAGCCTAGGGAGGACGAAAATGACCTAATTGATCATCCAATGACACAAAACACCTATTGGATGCACAAGATTGGTTAAAAATCCTAATTGGACAAGAATAAGCCTAGGGAGGATAAAAATGACCTAATTGATCATCCAATGACACAAACACACCTATTGGATGCACAAGATTGGTTAAAAACCCTAATTGGACAAGAATAAGCCTAGGGAGGACGAAAATGACCTAATTGATCATCCAATGACACAAACACACCTATTGGATGCACAAGATTGGTTAAAAACCCTAATTGGACAAGAATAAGCCTAGGGAGGACGAAAATGACCTAATTGATCATCCAATCACACAAACACACCTATTGGATGCACAAGATTGGTTAAAAACCATAGTTGGACATGAATATGCCTAGGGAGGATGAAAATGACCTAATTGATCATCCAATGACACAAATGAACTTATTGGATGCACAAGATTGGTTAAAAACACTAATTGGACAAAAATAAGCCTAGGGAGGACAAAAATGACCTAATTGATCATCCAATGACACAAACACACCTATTGGATGCACAAGATTGGTTAAAAACCCTAATTGGACAAGAATAAGCCTAGGGAGGACGAAAATGACCTAATTGATCATCCAATGACACAAACACACCTATTGGATGCACAAGATTGGTTAAAAACCCTAATTGGACAAGAATAAGCCTAGGGAGGACGAAAATGACCTAATTGATCATCCAATGACACAAAAACACCTATTGGATGCACAAGATTGGTTAAAAACCCTAATTGGACAAGAATATGCCTAGGGAGGACGAAAATGACGTAATTGATCATCCAATGACACAAACACACCTATTGGATGCACAAAATTGGTTAAAAACCCTAATTGGACAAGAATATGCCTAGGGAGGACGAAAATAACCTAATTGATCATCCAATGACACAAATACACCTATTGGATGCACAAGATTTGTTAAAAACCCTAATTAGACAAGAATATGCATAGGGAGGACGAAAATGACCTAAATGTTAATCCAATGACACAAATGAACTTATTGGATGCACAAGATTGGTTAAAAACCCTAATTGGACAAGAATAAGCCTAGGGAGGACGAAAATGACCTAATTGATCATCCACTGACACAAACACACCTATTGGATGCACAAGATTGGTTAAAAACCCTAATTAGACAAGAATAAGCCTAGGGAGGACGAAAATGACCTAATTGATCATCCAATGACACAAACACACCTACTGGATGCACAAGATTGGTTAAAAACCCTAATTTGACAAGAATAAGCCTAGGGATGACGAAAATGACCTAAATGTTAATCCAATGACACAACTCAACTTATTGGATGCACAAGATTGGTTAAAAACAATAATTGGACAAGAATAAGCCTAGGGAGGACGAAAATGACCTAATTGATCATCCACTGACACAAACACACCTATTGGATGCACAAGATTGGTTAAAAACCCTAATTAGACAAGAATAAGCCTAGGGAGGACGAAAATGACCTAATTGATCATCCAATGACACAAACACACCGACTGGATGCACAAGATTGGTTAAAAACCCTAATTTGACAAGAATAAGCCTAGGGATGACGAAAATGACCTAAATGTTAATCCAATGACACAACTCAACTTATTGGATGCACAAGATTGGTTAAAAACTCTAATTGGACAAGAATAAGCCTTGGGAGGACGAAAATGACCTAATTGATCATCCAATGACACAAACACACCTATTGGATGCACAAGATTGGTTAAAAACCCTAATTGGACAAGAATAAGCCTAGGGAGGACGAAAATGACCTAATTGATCATCCAATGACACAAACACACCTATTAGATGCACAAGATTGGTTTAAAACCCTAGTTGGACAAGAATATGCCTAGGGAGGACGAAAATGACCTAATTGATCATCCAATGACACAAATGAACTTATTGGATCCACAAGATTGGTTAAAAACCCTAATTGGACAAGAATATGCCTAGGGGGGACGAAAATGACCTAATTGATCATCCAATGACACAAACACACCTATTGGAAGCACAAGATTGGTTAAAAACCCTAAATGGACAGGAATATGCGTAGGGAGGACGAAAATGACCTAACTGTTAATCCAATGACACAAATGAACTTATTGGATGCACAAGATTCGTTAAAAACCCTAATTGGACAAGAATAAGCCTAGGGAGGGCGAAAATGACCTAATTGATCATCCAATGACAAACACACCTATTGGATGCACAACATTGGTTAAAAACCCTAATTGGACAAGAATATGCCTAGGGAGGACAAAAATGACCTAACTATTAATCCAATGACACAAATGAACTTATTGGATGCAAAAGATTGGTTAAAAACCCTAATTGGACAAGAATAAGCCTAGGGAGGGCGTATATGACCTAATTGATCATCCAATGACACAATCACACCTATTGGATGCACAAGATTGGTTAAAAACCCTAATTGGACAAGAATATGCCTAGGGAGGACGAAAATGACCTAAATATTATTTCAATGACACAAACAAAGTTATTGGATGCACAAGATTGGTTAAAAACCCTAATTGGACAAGAATAAGCCTAGGGAGGACGAAAATGACCTAATTAATCATCGAATGACACAAACACACCTATTGGATGCACAAGATTGGTTAAAAACCCTAATTGGACAAGAATATGCCTAGGGAGGACGAAAATGACCTAAATATTAATTCAATGACACAAACAAACTTATTGGATGCACAAGATTGGTTAAAAACCCTAATTGGACAAGAATAAGCCTAGGGAGGACGAAAATGACCTAATTGATCATCCAATGACACAAACACACCTATTGGAATCACAAGATTGGTTAAAAACCCTAATTGGACAAGAATATGCCAAGGGAGGACGAAAATGACTTAAATGTTAATCCAAAGACACAAATGAACTTATTGGATGCACAAGATTGGTTAAGAACCCTAATTGGACAAGAATAAGCCTAGGGAGGACGAAAATGACCTAATTGATTATCCAATGACACAAACACGACTATTGGATGCACAAGATTGGTTAAAAACCCTAATTGGACAAGAATATGCCTAGGGAGGACGAAAATGACCTAAATATTAATTCAATGACACAAACAAACTTATTGGATGCACAAGATTGGTTAAAAACCCTAATTGGACAAGAATAAGCCTAGGGAGGACGAAAATGACCTAATTGATCATCCAATGAAACAAACACACCTATTGGATGCACAAGATTGGTTAAAAACCCTAAGTGGACAAGAATAAGCCTAGGGAGGACGAACATGACCTAATTGATCATCCAATGACACAAACACACCTATTGGATGCACAAGATTGGTTAAAAACCCTAATTGGACAAGAATAAGCCTAGGGAGGACGAAAATGACCTAATTGATCATCCAATGACACAAACACACCTATTGGATGCACAAGATTGGTTAAAAACCCTAATTGGACAAGAATAAGCCTAGGGAGGACGAAAATAACCTAATTGATCATCCAATGACACAAACACACCTATTGGATGCACAAGATTGGTTAAAACCCCTAATTGGACAAGAATATGCCTAGGGAGGACGAAAATGACCTAAATATTAATCCAATGACACAAATGAACTTATTGGATGCACAAGATTTGTTAAAAACCCTAATTGGACAAGAATAAGCCTAGGGAGGACGAAAATGACTAAATGTTAATCCAATGACACAACTCAACTTATTGGATGCACAAGATTGGTTAAAAACCCTAATTGGACAAGAATAAGCCTAGGGAGGACGAAAATAACCTAATTGATCATCCAATGACACAAACACACCTATTGGATGCACAAGATTGGTTAAAAACCCTAATTGGACAAGAATATTCCTAGGGAGGACGAAAATGACCTAAATGCTAATCCAATGACACAACTCAACTTATTGGATGCACAAGATTGGTTAAAAACCCTAATTGGGCAAGAATAAGCCTAGGGAGGACGAAAATGACTTAATTGATCATCCAATGACACAAACACACCTATTGGATGCACAAGATTGGTTAAAAACCCTAATTGGACAAGAATAAGCCTTGGGAGGACGAAAATAACCTAATTGATCATCCAATGACACAAACACACCTATTGGATGCACAAGATTGGTTAAAAACCCTAGTTGGACAAGAATATGCCTAGGGAGGACAAAAATGACCTAATTGATCATCCAATGACACAAATGCACTTATTGGATGCACAAGATTGGTTAAAAACCCTAATTGGACAAGAATAAGCCTAGGGAGGACAAAAATGACCTAATTGATCATCCAATGACACAAACACACCTATTGGATGCACAAGATTGGTTAAAAACCCTAATTGGACAAGAATAAGCCTAGGGAGGACGAAAATGACCTAATTGATCATCCAATGACACAAACACACCTATTGGATGCACAAGATTGGTTAAAAACCCTAATTGGACAAGAATATGCCAAGGGAGGACGAAAATGACCTAAATATTAATTCAATGACATAAAGAAACTTTTTGGATGCACAAGATTGGTTAAAAACCCTAATTGGACCAGAATAAGCCTAGGGAGGACGAAAATGACCTAATTGATCATCCAATGACATAAACAAAGTTATTGGATGCACAAGATTGGTTAAAAACCCTAATTGGACAAGAATAAGCCTAGGGAGGAAGAAAATGACCTAATTGATCATCCAATGACACAAACACACCTATTGGATGCACAAGATTGGTTAAAAACCCTAATTGGACAAGAATAAGCCTAGGGAGGACGAAAATGACCTAATTGATCATCCAATGACACAAACACACCTATTGGATGCACAAGATTGGTTAAAAACCCTAATTGGACAAGAATATGCCTAGGGAGGATGAAAATGACCTAATTGATCATCCAATGAACCAAACACACCTATTGGATGCACAAGATTGGTTAAAAACCCGAATTTGGACAAGAATATGCCTAGGGAGGACGAAAATGACCTAATTGATCATCCAATGACACAAACACACCTATTGGATGCACAAGATTGGTTAAAAACCCTAATTGGACAAGAATAAGCCTAGGGAGGACGAAAATGACCTAATTGATCATCCAATGACACAAACACACCTATTGGATGCACAAGATTGGTTAAAAACCCTAATTGGACAAGAATAAGCCTAGGGAGGACGAAAATGACCTAATTGATCATCCAATGACACAAACACATCTATTGGAAGCACAAGATTGGTTAGAAACCCTAGTTGGACAAGAATATGCCTAGGGAGGACGAAAATGACCTAATTGATCATCCAATGACACAAATGAACTTATTGGATGCACAAGATTGCTTAAAAACCCTAATTGGACAAAAATAAGCATAGAAAGGACGAAAATGACCTAATTGATCATCCAATGACACAAACACACCTATTGGATGCACAAGATTGGTTAAAAACCCTAATTGGACAAGAATAAGCCTAGGGAGGACGAAAATGACCTAATTGATCATCCAATGACACAAACACACCTATTGGATGCACAAGATTGGTTAAAAACCCTAATTGGACAAGAATAAGCCTAGGGAGGACGAAAATGACCTAATTGATCATCCAATGACACAAACACACCTATTGGATGCACAAGATTGGTTAAAAACCCTAATTGGACAAGAATAAGCCTAGGGAGGACGAAAATGACCTAATTGATCATCCAATGACACAAACACACCTATTGGATGCACAAGATTGGTTTAAAACCCTAGTTGATCAAGAATATGCCTAGGAAGGACGAAAATGACCTAATTGATCATCCAATGACACAAATGAACTTATTGGATGCACAAGATTGGTTAAAAACCCTAATTGGACAAGAATAAGCCTAGGGAGGACGAAAATGACCTAATTGATCATCCAATGACACAAACACACCTATTGGATGCACAAGATTGGTTAAAAACCCTAATTGGACAAGAATAAGCCTAGGGAGGACGAAAATGACCTAATTGATCATCCAATGACACAAACACACCTATTGGATGCACAAGATTGGTTAAAAACCCTAATTGGACAAGAAAAAGACTAGAGAGGACGAAAATGACCTAATTGATCATCCAATGACACAAACACACTTATTGGATGCACAAGATTGGTTTAAAACCCTAGTTGGACAAGAATATGCCTAGGGAGGACGAAAATGACCTAATTGATCATCCAATGACACAAACACACTTATTGGATGCACAAGATTGGTTAAAAACCCTAATTGGACAAGAATAAGCCTAGGGAGGACGAAAATGACCTAATTGATCATCCAATGACACAAAAACACCTATTGGATGCACAAGATTGGTTAAAAACCCTAATTGGACAAGAATATGCCTAGGGAGGACGAAAATGACGTAATTGATCATCCAATGACACAAACACACCTATTGGATGCACAAGATTGGTTAAAAACCCTAATTGGACAAGAATATGCCTAGGGAGAACGAAAATGACCTAAATATTAATTCAATGACACAAACAAACTTATTGGATGCACAAGATTGGTTAAAAACCCTAATTGGACAAGAATATGCCTAGGGAGGACGAAAATGACCTAAATATTAATTCAATGACACAAACAAACTTATTGGATGCACAAGATTGGTTAAAAACCTTAATTGGACAAGAATAAGCCTAGGGAGGACGAAAATGACCTAATTGATCATCCAATGACACAAACACACCTATTGGATGCACAAGATTGGTTAAAAACCCAAGTTGGTCAAGAACATGCCTAGGGAGGACGAAAATGACCTAATTCATCATCCAATGACACAAACACACCTATTGGATGCACAAGATTGGTTAAAAACCATAATTGGACAACAATAAGCCTAGGGAGGACAAAAATGACCTAATTGATCATCCAATGACACAAACACACGTATTGGATGCACAAGATTGGTTAAAAACCCTAATTGGACAAGAATATGCCTAGGGAGGACGAAAATGACCTAAATATTAATTCAATGACACAAACAAACTTATTGGATGCACAAGATTGGTTAAAAACCCTAATTGGACAAGAATAAGCCTAGGAAGGATGAATATGACCTAATTGATCATCCAATGACACAAACACACCTATTGGATGCACAAGATTGTTTAAAAACCCTAATTGGACAAGAATATGCCTAGGGAGGACGAAAATGACCTAAATATTAATTCAATGACACAAACAAACTTATTGGATGCACAAGATTGGTTAAAAACCCTAATTGGACAAGAATAAGCCTAGGGAGGATGAAAATGACCTAATTTATCATCCAATGACACAAACACACCTATTGGATGCACAAGATTGGTTAAAAACCCTAATTGGACAAGAAAATGCCTAGGGAGGACGAAAATGACCTAATTGATAATCCAATGACACAAACACACCTATTGGATGCACAACATTGGTTAAAAACCCTAATTGGACAAGAATAAGCCTAGGGAGGACGAAAATGACCTAATTGATCATCCAATGACACAAACACACCTATTGGATGCACAAGATTGGTTAAAAACCCTAATTGGACAAGAATATGCCTAGGGAGGACGAAAATGACCTAAATGTTAATCCAATGACACAACTCAACCTATTGGATGCACAAGATTGGTTAAAAACCCTAATTGGACAAGAATAAGCCTAGGGAGGACGATAAATGACCTAATTGATCATCCAATGACACAAACACACCTATTGGATGCACAAGATTGGTTAAAAACCCTAATTGGACAAGAATAAGCCTAGGGAGGACGAAAATGACCTAATTGATCATCCAATGACACAAACACACCTATTGGATGCACAAGATTGGTTAAAAACCCTAATTGGACAAGAATAAGCCTAGGGAGAACAAAATGACCTAAATGTTAATACAATGACATAAACACACCTATTGGATGCACAAGATTGGTTAAAAACCCTAATTGGACAAGAATAAGCCTAGGGAGGACGAAAATGACCTAATTGATCATCCAATGACACAAACACACCTATTGGATGCACAAGATTGGTTAAAAACCCTAATTGGACAAGAATAAGCCAAGGAAGGACGAAAATGACCTAATTGATCATCCAATGACACAAACACTCCTATTGATGCACAAGATTGGTTAAAAACCCTAATTGGACAAGAATATGCCTAGGGAGGACGAAAATGACCTAATTGATCATCCAATGACACAAACACACCTATTGGATGCACAAGATTGGTTAAAATCCCTAATTGGACAAGAATATGCCTAGGGAGGACGAAAATGACCTAATTGATCATCCATTGCCACAAACACACCTATTGGATGCACAAGATTGGTTAAAAACCCTAATTGGACAAGAATATGCCTAGGGAGGACGAAAATGACCTAAATATTAATCCAATGACATAAACAAACTTATTGGATGCACAAGATTGGTTAAAAACCCTAATTGGACAAGAATAAGCCTAGGGAGGATGAAAATGACCTAATTGATCATCCAATGACACAAACACACCTATTGGATGCACAAGATTGGTTAAAAACCATAATTGGACAAGAATATGCCTAGGGAGGACGAATATGACCTAAATGTTAATCCAATAACACAAATGAACTTATTGGATGCACAAGATTGGTTAAAAACCCTAATTGGACAAGAATAAGCCTAGGGAGGACAAAAATGACCTAATTGATCATCCAATGACACAAACACACCTATTGGATGCACAAGATTGGTTAAAAACCCTAATAGGACAAGAATAAGCCAAGGGAGGACGAAAATGACCTAATTGATCATCCAATGACACAAACACACCTATTGGATGCACAAGATTGGTTAAAAACCCTAATTGGACAAGAATAAGCCTAGGGAGGACGAAAATGACCTAATTGATCATCCAATGACACAAACACACCTATTGGATGCACAAGATTGGTTAAAAACCATAATTCGACAAGAATATGCCTAGGGAGGACGAATATGACCTAAATGTTAATCCAATAACACAAATGAACTTATTGGATGCACAAGATTGGTTAAAAACCCTAATTGGACAAGAATAAGCCTAGGGAGGACAAAAATGACCTAATTGATCATCCAATGACACAAACACACCTATTGGATGCACAAGATTGGTTAAAAACCCTAATTGGACAAGAATATGCCTAGGGAGGACGAAAATGACCTAAAAATTAATTCAATGACACAAACAAAGTTATTGGATGCACAAGATTGGTTAAAAACCCTAATTGGACAAGAATAAGCCTAGGGAGGACGTAAATGACCTAATTGATCATTTAATGACACAAACACACCTATTGGATGCACAAGATCGGTTAAAAACCCTAATTGGACAAGAATAAGCCTAGGGAGGACGAAAATGACCTAATTGATCATCCAATGACACAAAAACACCTATTGGATGCACAAGATTGGTTAAAAACCCTAATTGGACAAGAATATGCCTAGGGAGGACGAAAATGACCTAATTGATCATCCAATGACACAAACATACCTATTGGATGCACAAGATTGGTTAAAAACCCTAATTGGACAATAATATGACTAGGGAGGACGAAAATGACCTAAATATTAATTCAATGACACAAACAAACTTATTGGATGCACAAGATTGGTTAAAAACGCTAATTGGACAAGGATAAGCCTAAGGAGGACGAAAATGGCCTAATTGATCATCCAATGACACAAACACACCTATTGGAAGCACAAGATTGGTTAAAAACCCTAGTTGGACAAGAATATGCCTAGGGAGGACGAAAATGACCTAAATGTTAATCTAATGACACAAATGAGCTTGTTGGATGCACAAGATTGGTTAAAAACCCTAATTGGACAAGAATAAGCCTAGGGAGGACAAAAATGACCTAATTGATCATCCAATGACACAAACACACCTATTGGATGCACAAGATTGGTTAAAAACCCTAATTGGACAAGAATATGCCTAGGGAGGACGAAAATGACCTAAATATTAATTCAATGACACAAACAAACTTATTGGATGTACAAGATTGGTTAAAAACCCTAATTGGACAAGAATAAGCCTAGGGAGGACGAAAATGACCAAATTGATCATCCAATGACACAAACACACCTACTGGATGCACAAGATTGGTTAAAAACCCTAATTGGACAAGAATATGCCTAGGGAGGACAAAAATGACCTAAATGTTAATTCAATGACACAAACGAACTTATTGGATGCACAACATTGGTTAAAAATCCTAATTGGACAAGGATAAGCCTAGGGAGGACGAAAATGACCTAATTGATCATCCAATGACACAAACACACCTATTGGATGCACAAGATTGGTTAAAAACCCTAATTGGACAAGAATAAGCCTAGGGAGGACGAAAATGACCTTTTTGATCATCCAATGACACAAATGAACTTATTGGATGCACAAGATTAGTTAAAAACCCTAATTGGACAAGAATAAGGCTAGGGAGGACGAAAATAACCTATTTGATCATCCAATGACACAAACACACCTATTGGATGCACAAGATTGGTTAAAAACCCTAATTGAACAAGAATAAGCCTAGGGAGGACGAAAATTACCTAATTGATCATCCAATGACACAAACACACCTATTGGATGCACAAGATTGGTTAAAAACCCTAATTGGACAAGAATATGCCTAGGGAGGACGAAAATGACCTAATTGATCATCCAATGACACAAACACACCTATTGGATGCACAAGATTGGTTAAAAACCCTAATTGGACAATAATAAGCCTAGGGAGGATGAAAATAACCTAATTGATCATCCAATGACACAAACACACCTATTGGATGCACAAGATTGGTTAAAAACCCTAATTGGACAAGAATAAGCCTAGGGAGGACGAAAATGACCTAATTGATCATCCAATGACACAAACACACCTATTGGATGCACAAGATTGGTTAAAAACCCTAATTGGACAAGAATAAGCCTAGGGAGGACGAAAATGACCTTAATGTTAATCCAATGACACAACTCAACTTATTGGATGCACAAGATTGGTTAAAAACCTTTATTGGACAAGAATAAGCCTAGGGAGGACGAAAATGACCTAATTGATCATCCAATGACACAAACACACCTATTGGGTGCACAAGATTGGTTAAAAACCCTAATTGGACAAGAATATGCCTAGGGAGGGCGAAGATGACCTAATTGATCATCCAATGACACAAACACACCTATTGGATGCACAAGATTGGTTAAAAACCCTAATTGGACAAGAATATGCCTAGGGGGGACGAAAATGACCTAATTGATTAGCCAATGACACAAATGAACTTATTCGATGTACAAGATTAGTTAAAAACCCTAATTGGACAAGATTAAGCCTAGGGAGGACGAAAATAACCTAATTGATCATCCAATGACACAAACACACCTATTGGATGCATAAGATTGGTTAAAAACCCTAATTGGACAATAATATGCCTAGGGAGGACGAAAATGACATAAATGTTAATCCAATGACACAAATGAACTTATTGGATGCACAAGATTGGTTAAAAACCCTAATTGGACAAGAATAAGCCTTTGGAGGACGAAAATGACCTAATTGATCATCCAATGACACAAACACACCTATTGGATGCACAAGATTGGTTAAAAACCCTAATTGGACAAGAATAAGCCTAGGGAGGACGAAAATGACCTAATTGATCATCCAATGACACAAAACACCTATTGGATGCACAAGATTGGTTAAAAATCCTAATTGGACAAGAATAAGCCTAGGGAGGATAAAAATGACCTAATTGATCATCCAATGACACAAACACACCTATTGGATGCACAAGATTGGTTAAAAACCCTAATTGGACAAGAATAAGCCTAGGGAGGACGAAAATGACCTAATTGATCATCCAATGACACAAACACACCTATTGGATGCACAAGATTGGTTAAAAACCCTAATTGGACAAGAATAAGCCTAGGGAGGACGAAAATGACCTAATTGATCATCCAATCACACAAACACACCTATTGGATGCACAAGATTGGTTAAAAACCATAGTTGGACATGAATATGCCTAGGGAGGATGAAAATGACCTAATTGATCATCCAATGACACAAATGAACTTATTGGATGCACAAGATTGGTTAAAAACACTAATTGGACAAAAATAAGCCTAGGGAGGACAAAAATGACCTAATTGATCATCCAATGACACAAACACACCTATTGGATGCACAAGATTGGTTAAAAACCCTAATTGGACAAGAATAAGCCTAGGGAGGACGAAAATGACCTAATTGATCATCCAATGACACAAACACACCTATTGGATGCACAAGATTGGTTAAAAACCCTAATTGGACAAGAATAAGCCTAGGGAGGACGAAAATGACCTAATTGATCATCCAATGACACAAACTCATCTATTGGATGCACAAGATTGGTTAAAAACCCTAATTGGACAAGAATAAGCCTAGGGAGGACGAAAATGACCTAATTGATCATCCAAAGACACAAACACATCTATTGGATGCACAAGATTGGTTAAAAACCCTAGTTGGACAAGAATATACCTAGGGAGGACGAAAATGACCTAATTGATCATCCAATGACACAAACACACCTATTGGATGCACAAGATTGGTTAAAAACCCTAATTGGACAAGAATATGCCTAGGGAGGACGAAAATGACCTAATTGATCATCCAAAGACACAAACACACTTATTGGATGCACAAGATTGGTTAAAAACCCTAATTGGACAAGAATATGCCTAGGGAGGACGAAAATGACCTAAATGTTAATCCAATGACACAAATGAACTTATTGGATGCACAAGATTGGTTAAAAACCCTAATTAGAGAAGAATAAGCCTAGGGAGGACGAAAATGACCTAATTGATCATTCAATGACACAAACACACCTATTGGATGCACAAGATTGGTTAAAAACCCTAATTAGACAAGAATAAGCCTAGGGAGGACGAAAATGACCTAATTGATCATCCAAAGACACAAACACATCTATTGGATGCACAAGATTGGTTAAAAACCCTAGTTGGACAAGAATATGCCTAGGGAGGACGAAAATGACCTAAATATTAATTCAATGACACAAACACACCTATTGGATGCACAAGATTGGTTAAAAACCCTAATTGGACAAGAATATGCCTAGGGAGGACGAAAATGACCTAAATATTAATTCAATGACACAAACAAAGTAATTGGATGCACAAGATTGGTTAAAAACCCTAATTGGACAAGAATAAGCCTAGGGAGGACGAAAATTACCTAATTGATCATCCAATGACACAAACACACCTATTGGATGCACAAGATTGGTTAAAAACCCTAATTGGACAAGAATAAGCCTTGGGAGGAAGAAAATGACCTAATATATCATCCAATGACACAAACACACCTATTGGATGCACAAGATTGGTTAAAAACCCTAATTGGACAAGAATAAGCCTAGGGAGGACGAAAATGACCTAATTGATCATCCAATGACACAAACACACCTATTGGATGCACAAGATTGGTTAAAAACCTTAATTGGACAATAATATGCCTAGGGAGGACGAAAATGACCTAAATATTAATTCAATGTCACAAACAAACTTATTGGATGCACAAGATTGGTTAAAAACCCTAATTGGACAAGAATAAGCCTAGGGAGGACGAAAATGACATAATTGATTATCCAATGACATAAACACACCTATTGGATGCACAAGATTGGTTAAAAACCCTAATTGGACAAGAATAAGCCTAGGGAGGACGAAAATGACCTAATTGATCATCCAATGACACAAACACACCTATTGGATGCACAAGATTGGTTAAAAACCCTAATTGGACAAGAATATGCCTAGGGAGGACGAAAATGACCTAATTGATCATGAAATGACACAAACACACCTATTGGATGCACAAGATTGGTTAAAAACCCTAATTGGACAAGAATAGGCCTAGGGAGGACGAAAATGACCTAAATATTAATTCAATGACACTAACAAACATATTGGACGCACAAGATTGGTTAAAAATCCTAATTGGACAAGAATAAGCCTAGGGAGGATAAAAATGACCTAATTGATCATCCAATGACACAAACACACCTATTGGAAGCACAAGATTGGTTAAAAATCCTAATTGGACAAGAATATGCCTAGGGAGGACGAAAATGACCTAAATGTTAATCCAATGACACAAATGAACTTATTGGATGCACAAGATTGGTTAAAAACCCTAATTGGACAAGAATAAGCCTAGGGAGGACGAAAATGACCTAATTGATCATCCAATGACAGAAACACACCGATTGGATTCACAAGATTGGTTAAAAACCCTAATTCGACAAGAATATGCCTAAGGAGGACGAAAATGACCTAAATATTAATTCAATGACACAAACAAAGTTATTGGATGCACAAGATTGGTTAAAAACCCTAATTGGACAAGAATAAGCCTTGGGATGATGAAAATGACCTAATTGATCATCCAATGACACAAACACACCTATTGGATGCACAAGATTGGTTAAAAACCCTAATTGGACAAGAATAAGCCTAGGGAGGACGAAAATGACCTAATTGATCATCCAATGACACAAACACACCTATTGGATGCACAAGATTGGTTAAAAACCCTAATTGGACAAGAATAAGCCTAGGGAGGACGAAAATGACCTAATTGATCATCCAATGACACAAACACACCTATTGGATGCACAAGATTGGTTAAAAACCCTAATTGGACAAGAATAAGCCTAGGGAGGACGAAAATGACCTAATTGATCATCCATTGCCACAAACACACCTATTGGATGCACAAAATTGGTTAAAAATCCTAATTGGACAAGAATATGCCTAGGGAGGACGAAAATGACCTAATTGATCATCCAATGACACAAACACACCTATTGGATGCACAAGATTGGTTAAAAATTGTAATTGGACAAGAATATGCCTAGGGAGGAAGGAAATGACCTAAATATTAATTCAATGACATAAACAAACTTATTGGATGCACAAGATTGGTTAAAAACCCTAATTGGAGAAGAATAAGCCTAGGGAGGACGAAAATGACCTGATTGATCATCCAATGACACAAACACACCTATTGGATGCACAAGATTGGTTAAAAACCCTAATTGGACAAGAATATGCATAGGGAGGGCGAAAATGATCTAAATGTTAATCCAGTGAACCAAATGAACTTATTGGATGCACAAGATTGGTTAAAAACCCTAATTGGACAAGAATAAGCCTAGGGAGGACGAAAATGACCTAATTGATCATCCAATGACACAAACACACCTATTGGATGCACAAGATTGGTTAAAAACCCTAATTGGACAAGAATATGCCTAGGAAGGACAAAAATGACCTAAATATTAATTCAATGACACAAACAAAGTTATTGGATGCACAAGATTGGTTAAAAACCCTAATTGGACAAGAATAAGCCTAGGGAGGACGAAAATGACCTAATTGATCATCCAATGACACAAACACACCTATTGGATGCAAAAGATTGGTTAAAAACCCTAATTGGACAAGATAATGCCTAGGGAGGACGAAAATGACCTAAATATTAATTCAATGACACAAACAAACTTATTGGATGCACAAGAATGGTTAAAAACCCTAATTGGACAAGAAAAAGCCTAGGGAGGACGAAAATGACCTAATTGATCATCCAATGACACAAACACACCTATTGGATGCACAAGATTGGTTAAAAACCCTAATTGGACAAGAATAAGCCTAGGGATGACGAAAATGACCTAATTGGTCATCCATTGCCACAAACACACCTATTGGATGCACAAAATTGTTTAAAAACCCTAATTGGACAAGAATAGGCCTAGGGAGGACGAAAATGACCTAACTGATCATCCAATGACACAAACACACCTATTGGATGCACAAGATTGGTTAAAAACCGTAATTGGACAAGAATATGCCTAGGGAGGAAGAAAATGACCTAAATATTAATTCAATGACATAAACAAACTTATTGGATGCACAAGATTGGTTAAAAACCCTAATTGGAGAAGAATAAGCCAAGGGAGGACGAAAATGACCTAATTGATCATCCAATGACACAAACACACCTATTGGATGCACAAGATTGGTTAAAAACCCTAATTGGACAAGAATATGCCTAAGGAGGACGAAAATGACCTAAATATTAATTCAATGACACAAACAAAGTTATTGGATGCACAAGATTGGTTAAAAACTCTAATTGGACAAGAATAAGCCTAGGGAGGACGAAAATGACCTAATTGATCATCCAATGACACAAACACACCTATTGGATGCACAAGATTGGTTAAAAACCCTAATTGGACAAGAATAAGCCTAGGGAGGACGAAAATGACCTAATTGATCATCCAATGACACAAACACACCTATTGGATGCACAAGATTGGTTAAAAACCCTAATTGGGCAAGAATATGCCTAGGGAGGACGAAAATGACCTAAATGTTAATCCAATGAACCAAATGAACTTATTGGAGGCACAAGATTGGTTAAAAACCCTAATTGGACAAGAATAAGCCTAGGGAGGACGAGAATGACCTAATTGATCATCCAATGACACAAACACACCTATTGGATGCACAAGATTGGTTAAAAACCCTAATTGGACAAGAATATGCCTAGGAAGGACAAAAATGACCTAAATATTAATTTAATGACACAAACAAAGTTATTGGATGCACAAGATTGGTTAAAAACCCTAATTGGACAAGAATAAGCCTAGGGAGGACGAAAATGACCTAATTGATCATCCAATGACACAAACACACCTATTGGTTGCACAAGATTGGTTAAAAACCCTAATTGGACAAGAATATGCCTAGGGAGGACGAAAATGACCTAAATATTAATTCAACGACACAAACAAAGTTATTGGAAGCACAAGATTGGTTAAAAACTCTAATTGGACAAGAATAAGCCTAGGGAGGACGAAAATGACCTAATTGATCATCCAATGACACAAACACACCTATTGGATGCACAAGATTGGTTAAAAACCCTAATTGGACAAGAATAGGCCTAGAGAGGACGAAAATGACCTAAATGTTAATCCAATGACACAAACTCACCTATTGGATGCACAAGATTGGTTAAAAACCCTAATTGGACAAGAATAAGCCTAGGGAGGACGAAAATGACCTAATTGATCATCCAATGACATAAACACGCCTGTTGGATGCACAAGATTGGTTAAAAACCCTAATTGGACAAGAATATGCCTAGAGAGGACGAAAATGACCTGAATGTTAATCCAATGACACAAATGAACTTATTGGATGCACAAGATTGGTTAAAAACGCTAATTGGACAAGAATAAGCCTAGGGAGGACGAAAATGACCTAATTGATCATCCAATGACACAAACACACCTATTGGATGCACAAGATTGGTTAAAAACCCTAATTGGACAAGAATATGCCTAGGGAGGACGAAAATGACCTAAATATTAATTCAATGGCACAAACAAACTTACTGGATGCAAAAGATTGGTTAAAAACCCTAATTGGACAAGAATAAGCCTAGGGAGGACGAAAATGACCTAATTGATCATCCAATGACACAAACACACCTATTGGATGCACAAGATTGGTTAAAAACCCTAATTGGACAAGAATAAGCCTAGGGAGGACGAAAATGACCTAATTGATCATCCAATGACACAAACACACCTATTGGATGCACAAGATTGGTTAAAAACCCTAATTGGACAAGAATAAGCCTAGGGAGGACGAAAATGACCTAATTGATCATCCAATGACACAAACACATCTATTGGAAGCACAAGATTGGTTAGAAACCCTAGTTGGACAAGAATATGCCTAGGGAGGACGAAAATGACCTAATTGATCATCCAATGACACAAATGAACTTATTGGATGCACAAGATTGCTTAAAAACCCTAATTGGACAAAAATAAGCATAGAAAGGACGAAAATGACCTAATTGATCATCCAATGACACAAACACACCTATTGGATGCACAAGATTGGTTAAAAACCCTAATTGGACAAGAATAAGCCTAGGGAGGACGAAAATGACCTAATTGATCATCCAATGACACAAACACACCTATTGGATGCACAAGATTGGTTAAAAACCCTAATTGGACAAGAATAAGCCTAGGGAGGACGAAAATGACCTAATTGATCATCCAATGACACAAACACACCTATTGGATGCACAAGATTTATTAAAAACCCTAATTGTACAAGAATATACCTAGGGAGGACGAAAATGACCTAATTGATCATCCAATGACACAAACACACCTATTGGATGCACAAGATTGGTTAAAAACTCTAATTGGACAAGAATAAGCCTAGGGAGGACGAAAATGACCTAATTGATCATCCAATGACACAAACACACCTATTGGATGCACAAGATTGGTTAAAAACCCTAATTGGACAAGAATAAGCCTAGGGAGGACGAAAATGACCTAATTGATCATCCATTGCCACAAACACACCTATTGGATCCACAAGATTGGTTAAAAACCCTAATTGGACAAGAATAGGCCTAGGGAGGACGAAAATGACCTAATTGATCATCCAATGACACAAACACACCTATTGGATGCACAAGATTGGTTAAAAACCCTAATTAAACAAGAATATGCCTAGGGAGGACGAAAATGACCTAAATATTAATTCAATGACATAAACAAATTTGTTGGATGCACAAGATTGGGTAAAAACCCTAATTGGACAAGAATAAGCCTAGGGATGACGAAAATGACCTAATTGATCATCCAATGACACAAACACACCTATTGGAAGCAAAAAACTGGTTAAAAACCCTAATTGGACAAGAATATGCCTAGGGAGGACGAAAATGACCTTAATATTAATCCAATGATACAAATGAAGTTATTGGATGCACAAGATTGGTTAAAAACCCTAATTGGACAAGAATAAGCCTAGGGAGGACGAAAATGACCTAATTGATCATCCAATGACACAAACACACCTATTGGATGCACAAGATTGGTTAAAAACCCTAATTGGACAAGAATAAGCCTAGGGAGGACGAAAATGATGATACAACTCAACTTATTGGATGCACAAGATTGGTTAAAAACCCTAATTGGACAAGAATAAGCCTAGGGAGGACGAAAATGACCTAATTGATCATCCAATGACACAAACACACCTATTGGATGCACAAGATTGGTTAAAAACCCTAATTGGACAAGAATAAGCCTAGGGAGGACGAAAATGACTAAATGTTAATCCAATGACACAAATCAACTTATTGGATGCACAAGATTGGTTAAAAACCCTAATTGGACAAGAATAAGCCTATGGAGGACGAAAATGACCTAATTGATCATCCAATGACACAAACACACCTATTGGATGCACAAGATTGGTAAAAAAACCTAATTGGACAAGAATAAGCCTAGGGATGACGAAAATGACCTAAATGTTAATCCAATGACACAACTCAACTTATTGGATGCACAAGATTGGTTAAAACCCCTAATTGGACAAGAATAAGCCTAGGGAGGAAGAAACTGACCTAAGTGATCATCCAATGACACAAACACACCTATTGGATGCACAAGATTGGTTAAAAACCCTAATTGGACAAGAATAAGCCTAGGGAGGACGAAAATGACCTAATTGATCATCCAATGACACAAACACACCTATTGGATGCACAAGATTGGTTAAAAACCCTAATTGGACAAGAATATGCCTAGGGAGGACGAAAATGACCTAAATATTAATTCAATGACACAAACAAACTTATCGGATGCACAAGATTGGTTAAAAACCCTAATTGGACAAGAATAAGCCTAGGGAGGACGAAAATGACCTAATTGATCATCCAATGACACAAACACACCAATTGGATGCACAAGATAGGTTAAAAACCCTAATTGGACAAGAATATGCCTAGGGAGGACGAAAATGACCTAAATATTAATTCAATGACACAACTCAACTTATTGGATGCACAAGATTGGTTAAAAACCCTAATTGGATAAGAATATGCCTAGGGAGGACGAAAATGAGCTAAATGTTAGTCCAATGACACAAATGAACTTATTGGATGCACAAGATTGGTTAAAAACTCTAATTGGACAAGAATAAGCCTAGGGAGGACGAAAATGACCTAATTGATCATCCAATGACACAAACACACCTATTGGATGCACAAGATTGGTTAAAAACCCTAATTGGACAAGAATAAGCCTAGGGAGGACGAAAATGACCTAATTGATCATCCAATGACACAAACACACCTATTGGATGCACAAGATTGGTTAAAAACCCTAATTGGACAAGAATATGCCTAGGGATGACGAAAATGACCTAAATATTAATTCAATGAAACAAACAAACTTATTGGATGCACAAGATTGGTTAAAAACCCTAATTGGACAAGTATATGCCTAGGGAGGACGAAAATGACCTAATTGATCATCCAATGACACAAACACACCTATTGGATGCACAAGATTGGTTAAAAACCCTAATTGGACAAGAATAAGCCTAGGGAGGACGAAAATGACCTAATTGATCATCCAATGACACAAACACACCTATTGGATACACAAGATTGGTTAAAAACCCTAATTCGACAAGAATATGCCTAGGGAGGACGAAAATGACCTAAATATTAATTCAATGACACAAACAAAGTTATTGGATGCACAAGATTGGTTTAGAACCCTAATTGGACAAGAATACGCCTAGGGAGGACGAAAATGACCTAATTGATCATCCAATGACACAAACACACCTATTGGATGCACAAGATTGGTTAAAAACCCTAATTGGACAAGAATAAGCCTAGGGAGGACGAAAATGACCTAATTGATCATCCAATGACATAAACACACCTATTGGATGCAAAAGATTGGTTAAAAACCCTAATTGGATAAGAATAAGCCTAGGGAGGACGAAAATGACCTAATTGATCATCCAATGACACAAACACACCTATTGGATGCACAAGATTGGTTAAAAACCCTAATTGGACAAGAATATGCCTAGGGACGACGAAAATGACCTAATTGATCATCCAATGACACAAACACACCAATTGGATGCACTTGATTGGTTAAAAACCCTAATTGGACAAGAATAAGCCTAGGGAGGACGAAAATGACCTAATTGATCATCCAATGACACAAACACACCTATTGGATGCACAAGATTGGTTAAAAACCCTAATTGGACAAGAATAAGCCTAGGGAGGACGAAAATGACCTAATTGATCATCCATTGCCACAAACACACCTATTGGATGCACAAAATTGGTTAAAAACCCTAATTGGACAAGAATATGCCTAGGGAGGACGAAAATGACCTAACTGATCATCCAATGACACAAACACACCTATTGGATGCACAAGATTGGTTAAAAACCGTAATTGGACAAGAATATGCCTAGGGAGGAAGAAAATGACCTAAATATTATTTCAATGACATAAACAAACTTATTGGATGCACAAGATTGGTTAAAAACCCTAATTGGAGAAGAATAAGCCTAGGGAAGACGAAAAAGACCTAATTGATCATCCAATGACACAAACACACCTATTGGATGCACAAGATTGGTTAAAAACCCTAATTGGACAAGAATATGCCTAGGGAGGACGAAAATGACCTAAATATTAATTCAATGACATAAACAAACTTATTGGATGCACAAGATTGGTTAAAAACCCTAATTGGAGAAGAATAAACCTAGGGAGGACGAAAATGACCTAATTGATCATCCAATGACACAAACACACCTATTGGATGCAAAAGATTGGTTAAAAACACTAATTGGACAAGATGATGCCTAGGGAGGACGAAAATGACCTAAATATTAATTCAATGACACAAACAAACTTATGGGATGCACAAGATTGGTTAAAAACCCTAATTGGACAAGAATAAGCCTAGGGAGGACGAAAATGACCTAATTGATCATCCAATGACACAAACACACCTATTGGATGCACAAGATTGGTTAAAAACCCTAATTGGACAAGAATA